>JAPQLA010071462.1:0-10061 GCA_029822935.1 Naso vlamingii | reverse complement strand
GAATCCACCTCCACCTGACAGACTGAGAGGACGACAAACCACAACATCAGCTTCACAGACAGCAGCAGCAGCAGCAGGTTTTTAAACCTTTATTGAATGAAAGTTGTAGAAACTGATGGACTGGAGCAAATCAGACCAGCAGCTTTTTAAACCTGGAGCCTGAGTCTGATGGACGTCTTCTTTCATTTTCTCTTTTTCCTTGGATCCATTGAAAAGAATGTGTGTGTATGTGTGAGAAACAGAGACCAAACGTCACATTTATATTGATACATTGAACTCTGAACCTCACATAAAGTGACGCTGATGCTATTTAAGTAGGAATATGTAACATGTGGCCGGTCTAAATTACGTTCTGTTGTTCCATTTAATAGAGACGCCACAAAGAACTGTTTATTCATGAAAGTGTTATTGTGAAGTGGACAAGCTCAAAGTTTTTACCTGTCCTTAAAAGATAACTGAAGCACTGAAGGTGCCGGACACCTATTGTTATTGTTAACATTCTTTTTTATCATTCTCTGCTAAAAGTATCTGGAATTCCTAAACCCTTTGGCGAAAACTGATGCAATTTGGCAGATCTGTCCACCAACTCCGCTACTATTGCGAAATTCATGGCTCGTACAAAACGATTAAACTTCGAAACCATTTGTACGATCAGGTTCTGATTTGGTCAGCATGTACAGCAGACCAAGCGATTAGAAATGGTGCTTTGTGTGACATTTCATCCAACGGCGTGGCCCTGGTGATGTGGTGAACTTAGATGTCTCGTGAGGGTTATTTTTCTCTGTTAAATATCTGGATCTCCTAAACCCTATGCTGACAAATGATACAACTTGGCAGATCTGTCCACCGATTCAGCAGCTTCTCAGATTGTAATATTCATGCCAACTGGCCCATAAACACTATGTCATCAATTCTGGCCTACAGCTATGAAATTCGGTGGACACGTAGGATGTCCAGATGTACGAAAAAGTCTCCAGGCACCATGACCTAAACCCAACAGGAAGTCAGCCATTTTGTTTTAAATTTTCCATTTCAGCTATGAGGGCTCATACAAAATGATTACACTCTGAAACCATATGAATGATTGGGTTCATATTTGGTCAGCATGTACAACCGACCATGCCGATTAAAAATGGCGCTTTTGGTGACTTTTTGTCCGATGGTGTGGCTGTAGTGATGTGGCAAAGTTTGCATGCCGCCACAGCCACAGGAAGGTACTCTAACTTTCTTTCTCTATCTCTGAAACCATTACACCCCAAATGACTGGACTTTACACTAATGTCCAACATCTAAACTTCTACTCAGGTTGCGAAATTTACACCAGTTGGCCAAAGATGGCTCTATTTCCCCTTATCACCAAATTATCAAGTTTGGCCTACAGTTACGGAATTCAGTAGGGACATATGTGATGCCCAAACCTACCTAAAAGTCTCTTGCCGCTATGATCTTTACCCAACAGAATGTTGGCCATTTTGATTCCATTTGATGTGGCAAAGGTTGTGTGTCACTACAGCCACAGAAAGTTACTCTAAGTTTGTCTATCTCTGAAACTGTTAGGCTCATAATGACAAGACTTCACACGTCCAACATCTAAGCTGCTACTCAGGCTAAGAAATTCATGCAAATTGGCATCATGGGCGCACTATTTCCCATTTTTTAAAAAATCATCAATTTTGGCATACAGCTATGAAATTAGATAGGCACATGTATGATGCCAAGACCTATCAAAATGCCTCTTGCTGCTATATTCTGCTTGGACCCCGTAGTTGCAACTTGTGGCTTTATTTACCTTTGTTGTCGTTATTTTCATTATGGAAAAGAAACAGACAGCACTGACCTCTGACCTCGAGCAGAACTTCTTTCTTCATCAGACTCTTTTCCTCTCTGTCGAACACGGTGCAGGTGAATGTTCCCGTGTCGCTGTCTGTCGGGTATTTCAAGGTCAGACTGAAGTCTCCAGTTCTCAGCAGGTTTCTCTTCATCTCTGTCCGTTCTCTGTAAGACTCGTGTTGTTCCTCAGGCTGGTCAGAGCCGTACTGATACATGTGGATGATCTTGCTGAAACCTCTCTTCCACTCCACTTTAGTGTCATCAGGCAGGTGATGTGTGGTTTTGAAGGGCAGCTGGACAGACTCCACCCCTGAATCTACCTCCACCTGATAGACTGAGAGGACGATAAACCACAACATCAGCTTCACAGACAGCAGCCGCAGGAACAACTTTTTAAACCTTTATTGAATGAAAGTGGTAAAAACTGAAGGGCAGGAGCAGATCAGAGCAGCAGGTAACAGGACAGAAATACAAGAATGAAAAGCAGATTTTCAAAATGTTGCAGATAATCAGAGTCTTGATGGTGTTGTGATTAGAGCCTGACCAAAATGGGATTTTTGGGGCTGATCCTGATATCGATAGTAGGGAGTAGGAAATTCCAACATCCAATAAATCTCTGCTATTCTGTGTATAATATTTTGAATATGTTATCAAATACATGTGACTAAGATGCGTAATAGAAGCAGGATTTCTAACAAACTTTATTCCAAACATCAGAGCACTGAACAGTTCACACTTCACTTATTACCAATAAAATAATGACTCGCCCTCTTGCTGGACAAAGTGTGTGATTACATCATTTTAAATTCCTAATCCAAGCATTTTTTCCAGCCTTAAAAACAGTTTAATATCGGCACTTATTGGAGAACAAATATGCAAATACCAATATATACCGACATATCGGCAATAGGCCAATCGGTCGATAATATCGGCAATCCAGTATATCGGTCAGGCCCTAGTTGTGATTTTTTTTGTCCATGTAGTGCCTGACAGTGATGTCTCATCTCAGTGTTAAACTGCTGTCTGTTGCGTTTTATGTGATTTTTACATTTATGGATGAAAAAGGAAACTTTGAAGAGAAGATTTCAAATGTTCACATGTTTGAGTCATCTCTGTTGTATAAATGAACACGTTTAGCATCCGTCCAAAACACTGACACAGAAACACTGATGAAGAAATGTCTCTTCGTTTCTGTCAGATCACTAAAGTCTCATTACATCCACAGCTATCACTTGTGTCATTTCTATATTTTTGTCATATTTGCTGTGTGGAACAAATAAAGTTCAAACTCTCTGACATTTTTGTTGATCACACTTCCTGTTTTCACAGTGTCTTCACGGTATTTTTAATCAATGTTTGATCAGTGGTATGTGTTCTCAATTTTGGAAAGAGGGAAAAATAACTCCTCTGCCCAAAGACACAAAATCTACTTTCAGTGGTCCTAAAAGCAGGCCTATTGGCATCCTGTCTGTTCTAAGTAAATTATTAGAACAAAATGTTTATAAGCAAGTTTGTGATTACTTTTCAGCCAACAGTTTAATAACTACGCACCAACATGTATACAGTTCTGGTCACTCTACCTGCATGGCAATGACACAAATGTCTGACAAAGCAATCAATAAATCAATGCTTGTTGGTGCAGTGATGATAGATTTCAGCGCTGCCTTTGATTTGATAGACCATGACCTGTTGATTGATAAACTTAGCTGTTATGGATTTAAATCATCAGCTCTCATGTAGGTTAGGAGCATGGATTTAAATCATCAGCTCTCATGTAGGTTAGGAGCATGGATTTAAATCATCAGCTCTCATGTAGGTTAGGAGCTATTTGTCTTCCAGGTCACAGATAGTATTCTTTAATGATACTCCTTTAGGCAGTAGGAGGCTGCACTGTGGCGTCCCCCAAGGGACTTGCCTCGGGCCGCTCTTATTTTCAATATTTATCGATGATCTTCAATTTGTAAGTGGAAAGGGTAATTTGACCATGTATGCTGATGATTGTACTCTGTACTATGCTGCACCCTCATGTTCAGACCATGTCCTGTCTTATGAGCTTAACATTATTTATAACTGGACAGAAACAAACAAACTTATGCTCAACACATCAAAAACTGTCAGCATGATATTGGGGTCTAATCATGAATTAGCACACAATCCCAAACTGAATTTGCAGACAGATGGTCAACCTATTCAACAAGCAGGGAAGGCTAAGCTCCTTGGTCTCTGGCTTGACAGCTTGCTGTCTTGGTCAGACCATGTCAATAATATTGTCTCAAAGATGGGCAGAGCAGTCACTGCTGCTAGAAAATGTGCCCCTTTTATTCCGTAATCATAAATTCGTCAAACTGTCCGTTCTCTGGTTCAGTGTTATCTGTATTATTGCTCAATAGAATGGTCATCTACTTCTAAAGAGCTGCCAGAAAATTACAAATAGCACAAAACAAGGCAGCTAGACTTGTTCTGAGCTGCTCCCCTCAGTCCGGCATTGATGATATGCATTATCAGCTGAAATGGCTTATTGTTGAGAAAAGACTTGCTGCTAATTTACTGGATTATTTTTATAGTGTTATTAATACTCAGACCCCTAAATTTCTTTTCAAAAAGATAATTTACAGCTCAGAAATTCAAACACACTCTACTAGAGGGGCTAGCAGCAGGCAAACGACTTTACCCTGACCAAAAAACCAACTACCTGAAAAAGAAGGTTACATACAGGGCCATATGCACATGGCACTGGCTTCCAAGTGAGAAAACTGAGAACATACTTGTCTCTACATGAACTGGTTTGATTATTATTAGATTGTGTTTCAGGTTTAATCCAATGAGTTTAGTAGATCTGATAATAGTTTGAGTTTTTATTGTTGTCTTTTTATTTATTCACTGTTACTTTTGTCACTGTTTTACTTCTACTCTAACATTAGCAATTTAATTCTTTTTGCATTTGTATCATATTATGTGTTTTGATGTCATGGACCCCAGGAAGACTATCCGAAGACTAGCCTTCGGATAGTCGGATCCCCGGTAGCTGGCACCTTGATGACCCAATCGGGTCATTTAATTAAATAAAGTAAATCCATTTAATTAAATAAGTAAATAAGTAAATCCATTTAATTAAATAAAGTAAATAAACTAAACAGTGATGACATAGTTTTTCAGAAAGAGTGGTGGCTTATGGAGCCTGAGTCTGATGGACGTCTTCCATTTTCTCTCTTCCTTTTGATCCATTGAACAGCATGTGTGTGACACAGAGCTGAAGGGTGTGTTCAGAATTGCATAATTTTTGCTTTTTACTTGTAGTACATACTGCATCTGCCCTCACAAAAAAATATACTGTTGCATGTAGTTTGCATTCAATTGAGACTTACTACTTCGCCATGATTATACGCCTTGAACTTTGACTCTGATGCTCCTATATCCATCGCAGCCTTGGTTCAAAAATTTGGAAAACAAGTTGAGTAAAAATGTTTGCTGAGCCATTCTAAGGTACATTTCGTTCAAATGTTATTTACCATTTGCACTCATTTATTCACTCAGCTTTGTGCAGCAATAGTCAGTTAATATATTAATCGTACATAGGAGTCACAAAACTTACACTTAAATGCGCTGTCATCCATCATTGCGGCACTTGTCATTCTGTCAATCATCTGTTATCTGTCTCAGCTCTTGCATATGCGACACAACATTACTTATGTGACATATTTTCCACTGAGCAGGGGATTGTGGATCCAAATGGCCAGAAAAGCATGCTGGCCTGCATACTGCAAAATCCGACTGGATGTAATAGAACATCCTGGTACTTCTAGCATACTGCATTTCACCTACTGCATACTGGGACATGCTAAATCTTTTTCTGGCATACTAGATAGTAAGGTAGTATGGGTATTGGAGGGCAGGGTGACCGTCACATGAAGTGATGCTGATGCTATTAAAGGAGGAATGTGTAACATGTTGAAGAGGAGATCACATGACCTCTGGTTTCAGGAGATCTCACTGCAGCAGCCACAGGTGCATTGATTGCGCAGCTAACACAGCTGCTTTGAGTAAGAGCTCTGCTCAGCTCATTCACTGCCTGCACTGTGGCTGGAATGGTCTTTTGTTTCTTTGTTCCTCTCCAGAATGTGTTAAAGTGAGTGTTTAATGTTTATTTGTTTACATTGAACATTGCACATTTGACCTCCTGAGTTAATTGATATTCTTTTAAGTCCATTACCATTTGATCAGTTAAGTTATTGTGTTGTTATACTGATCTTTATTACCATTTGAATTATATTCTTTGAGTTTAATGTGCCAATTGATTTATTTTGAATATAACATGAATATACATTATATTTGTTTATTTGCAGAATAAACTTTCTTTACATGCAGAGAAAGCAATCGACAAAGTAAATTAGGCATTCCTCATTAAAACACTGGCAAAATTTGGTTTCAGACAGTCATTTATACAATGGATCAAAACATTCTACAATAAACCAAAAGCAGCAATCATGACAAACAACTTAATCTTACCAAATTTCACACTCCACAGAGGCACTAGACAAGGATGTCCACTATCACCTTCACTATTCACCTTTTAAATCTAACTATTAGCAGCAGCAATTCATCAAAACAATAATATCACAGGTATCCACACCAATAAGATAACAAGCAAAATCTGCTTGTATGCAAATGATGTATTCCTGTTCCTTCAAAATCCAAGCAATTCAGTCAAAAAACTTATCCAAACCACCAATACATATTCCAGAATCTCTGATTATACAATCAATTGGAATAAATCCACCATCTCAACATTAAAGGGAGATAGTTCTTACACTATATCACTAACCCCTCACTTACCACCCTACACAGGCAATATCACATATTTAGGCATAAAATTCTTCTCCAAGCTGTCAGAGTTGTTCCACCTAAACTTCACAGCACTATAAAAAACAATACAAGATGATTTGAACTGATGGATGACATTACCATTTGCAATCACAGGATGCATTGCCACAATAAAATGGTGATATTGCCAAGAATCAATTACTTATTCAAAATGATCCCAATCCAACCCACTGCAAATGGTATAACACACTGGAAACACTAATAACATCATTTTACTGGAAAAACAAAACATCTTGAATAAAATTAACCACAACAGTCAAAACATTACGGAGGTCTAGAGACGCCAAATTTCTGTTACTACTGCTTAGCGAATCAGTTACAACACCCTATCAAATGGATCCACTCAACCCATCACTACCGCCCATGGCTGGATGTAGAACAGACTGAATGCCAAGACGTATTAATCAAAGACTACTGTTTATCAGTGACACAATCAAACACCACAACTGCTTCCAAAACACTGCAATCGCCACAACTTTGACAGCTTGGTGGAAAGTCCAGACATTAAAAGACAATGCATTCTCACCTACAACTCAGACACCCATATGAAATAACTCAGACTTCACTGCAAATAAATCATCCCTAACAAGCACAAAATAGAAGAAAAAACCCATCACACACCTCCACCACATTTTTGACCATAACACCTTACTAACATTTCAACAGTGCACTGATATGTATGGAATCGAGAAACAATAACTTTTTCAATACATCCAATCAAAGCAGTCAGTTAAAGCAAAAATAAATATCACTAACACACATCTTGGACAACCACCACTACTAGACAGCATTAACAAAATCTCACAATCAAAAAAAAACAAAAACAAAAAACACTCTCCAAACTGTATAAACTTACATCTTCTACTGACAATTCGCCTCATACTCCAATAATAAACAGATAAATGGGAAAAAGACCTCAATATTCGCACTAAATATCACTTTTGGAACATAATGTGCAATAACATTTTCAACATGTCCAGAAATACCAGCATATAGCTGATACGATACAAAATTGTTCATAAAACACACATCATACAGCACAAAATGCGCATTATGAGACCGCCAGAATCAGATATATGCATTAATGTACACACAGCAAAACAGATGACTACCTTCACACACTCTGGCTCTGTCCACCAATATAAAACCTTTGGAATGAAATAACTACCACGCTATCTTGATTCTTTGGTTTCAAAACTCCATTATCTCCCACCATCTGCATTCTTGGTGATCTGGATACATCAAACACAAATACAAAACAAATCATAACGCCCTGCTTGTAGCCCTAAATATCACCATGAAAACAAAACTGCTGAACTGAAAAAGTAGGAAAAAGATCACTATTTCACAATGGTTTTACCTCCTAGCACAACAGATATCAATGGCAAAACAGTCAGCCATAAAACGAACTTCAAGAGTTCAACAAAACAGACTCCACAATTCTCAATTCTATTCCACTGCTGGTGGGTTAATGCCACAACAGAACACAAGTACATGTAAATACAGGCATGTAACTGGGGAGGGACAAAACCTAAAAACATGACAACAAACTATGTATGTGTGGGGAATCTGTATGTACCAAATGTATGAACTGAAAGAAGAAATAACACCAAACCAAAGTCATTCTGGAAACCCCACTGAACTGCTCCCAACCCACTTAATTTGTTTTGTGTTATTCTACTATTATTATAACTATTGTTACTGTTGTAACACTGTTTATTTTGTTCTGTTTTATGTTCACGTTCTGTAAACCACTTCTTGTTTGTGTATTTCTTTATCTTTTTTTTTTTTTAAATTTAATTGTGAAATACAACAAACAAACAACATATAGTGGACAAACATTAGTGTAGAAACAAAGTGTGAACAAAATTTGTGACTGTGCGTGCATGTGTGTGTTATTTAAGAGTGTTATTACAATAATAATGGAGATAATAATAATGAGTGATAGTAATGATAATAAAACAAATGATGGTGATGGTAATAAAAAACAATAATAAAATAATAATAATAATAATAATAATAACAACAATATTAAGGAAGAAGGATGAAGGAGGAGAGGATGGGGGAAAGTTTGTAAGATGTCAGAAATCGACAAGATGCCTCGGACCCCCATGGACCAGCAGAGCATGGGTCCGCGGTTGCCCACCCCCTACTCCCCCCCAGCCATCTCCCCCACCCCTCACCCCCAGCCACCCCAGACCGCCTGTGGCATACCTCCTTGCCCTATATAAAAAAGTTGTTTTTTTGTTTGTTTGTTTGTTTTGTTTTGTTTTGTTTTGTTTTTTTGGCTGTTGATGTGGTGCATTAAAAACAGGGTATGGGTTGCAACATGTTATGTTTGTTTTGTTTTAAACTAGAATGTCGTGCATTAAAAAAAGGGTGTGCTGCACAGCAACAACCCAGGGCAGAGGGAGAGGAGAGGCCACGAGGGAGAGGGAGACCACAGGCCCGCGGTCTACCAACCTGCCCAGTCCACCAGGGGTCCGAGGAAGAGCTTGTTTATGATAGTTAAAATAAAAATAATGATGGTAAAAATACCAACAACAACAGTGGTAAAAATGCTAATACTAATATTCTTATTAGTAGTAATAATAACAACAACAACAACAACAACAACAGCAATAATAAGAATAAAGAATAAGAATAAGAATAATACTAACAATAACAATAATAATAATAATTACTATTATTATTATTATTATTATCACCACTATCACCACCATCATCACCACCATATTTGTTATCCGTCATCCTCTCACTCCCCATTGTTTAAAGACTATCTGATATAATAGAAAAAAAAGAAAGAAAATAAATAAATTAATAATTAAATAAAAAAAATTTTAAGAATGTTTTTGTGAATGTGTCCGTGTGTGTGTGTGTGTGTGTGTATGTGTGTGTTTTTATGAAGAAAGTTTTCCAAGAATATTGATGATGAACATACTGATGGGTTATGTGCAATTATGGATGATTGATGACTGGTGATTGGCTCTTAGACAAGGAAAAAAAAGAAAAGTAGCCGGATGGACCTTAGGATGTTAAAAAACTGATGAGGTTGGGCCAGGAGGATTGAGGCTCTGTTGTGCTGCTGAGAGGGGAGGGTGTATATTCCAGAGAGATGTAGTCTAGGGGTGTCACGGTATGAAAATTTAACCTCACGGTTATTGTGACCAAAATTATCACGGTTTTCAGTATTATCGCGGTATTTTTTAAAAAAATGTGTTGAATATGTTCAGAAAGCATTGATAGTCCTCCACAAAGTATAAAGTTCAAATATTAATATTTAGCTATTGAAAAAGTAGATATAATCATTTCCAAAATTCACAACATATTTTTACCTAACGAAATTATCT
>JAPQLA010071414.1:0-10063 GCA_029822935.1 Naso vlamingii | reverse complement strand
TCAGTCAGTCAGTCAGTCACAGACGCAGTCATGTGTTGGGCAGGTCCCACAAATGGTAAAAGATTGCAAAAACATGACAAAAACACAACAATACAAGATTTACAGGTCAAAGTCTTATGACTCATTTAAAGTTTGAATGAACTCTGTGGCTAACACTGTGTGAAAGCGGTAAATGTTCAAACAGGTGTGGGTTCGATCACTCTCTCCATTAAAGGGAGGTGACATGTCTCTCTGTCTGCCTGCAAACACGTCTGATCTCCACACAGCTGACCGTACATGTCAATCAAACTTTGACCAGGTGGTCAAAAGAATAAGGATCTGTCACCTGAAGTGAGTGGACATTTAGAGGCAGTTTTCACGTTTTCCCATCAAGCGCCACATTTTTGTTGCAGCTCCGCCTTCCTCTTATGAGATTTCTCTGTTTTTAGTGGCGCTGCTCTCATCTCAACGCGGCCTCAGTGTCTGTCTGCAGATTCTTCTCATCCTCACACACCTGACAGTACACATGTCAATCAAACGTTGAACAGGTCACATGGTTCATGCCTCCGACTTACAAAATAAAAGTCCACAATACTTTCAAAATAAAAGCCCTTATTTAAAAGAACACCATAAAAAAAATTTTTTTTTTAATTTCCCCTACATTTTAACTCCAAATGCAGCAAGGCAAGCGGGGGGCCACAAACGACCCCAACAAGGTTCCAACCAACGCTGCTTGAAGCTCTAATTTTTTTTTCAGTAACTTTTATGCATGATTAAGATGATGAATAATTACATCTGGATAAGGGCCATGACATATGCCTTTTCAAATTTTGAGTTTTCAGCTGTTTGCTTTAGTGCCCCCCTTTTGTCAGTCGACATCAAATTCGTGCCATGGCATCATTGCATGACCCTCTACCACTGTGCCAGATTCCACAACTCTTGACCATACGGTTCTATGGGCTGCCATAGACCTCGATGGCAGAGTAACAAGAAGAGGAAAAGATAGAGACACAATGGGGCTTCGTAGCTTTGCTGCTTGGCCCCCAACAGGTTGTCACTCCCAGCGGCTCCGCTTGTGGGATGTAGTGTGTGTTGTTATGTGTTTGATTTACAGAACACAACTTCCAGCACCACACCGGGCCTGTCGCTGTCATGTTGCATGTGTGCCGCCGTTTGTTCCGTGCTCCTTCGACCTCCATGTTAGCTTTTTTGTGTGTTTCTACCATTGCTTAGGAGCAACAAGCACCAGGTAAAATGGCTGCAATTAGCTTGTGTGTTCATGGTGCAGCCAGATGCAATGCAGACGTGCCCAGTGTAGCTAGCAGTGAGCTCACGTAGCAGGAGTGACGTGTTGGTGCTTTGCAGGTGATCATTTCGGACTCACATGTCCCACATGCACGTGAAACAGTGTATTAAAAGATCGATCTTGGTATGTAATGCGCACTGATATCAGATCATTCAAGTAAAGATCAGTTCAAAACTGAAAATCATTTAGACCCAGCTGTAGTCGATGATCCATGTGAAGTTACGGCCATCTCTTCAAAGGATAACTGCAACCGAAAAGCTTCATCCTGCTCCAGACAAACTGGTTTCTCCAGTGTGACGTCTGAGCACACCTGCACTGTTCCTGCCTCTTAACCCAGTCCACGTCGGGGACACAGGGGGGGCCGAAGCGCCGCGAAGCGTCATTTCCTGTCTGAGCAGGCACCTCGCTGTTCACACCAGAATTGCATTTCTAAGCACCTGCAAGCAAGCTCCGCTGCTCTTCGCTCTGCTCGTCTGCCCCTTTCTCGTCAAATATCGAGATCATTTTCATCATGGGTACAGTGAATGACATGTTGCTCCAACAGCCGTGGCAACAGCATCCCGAACTGCCTCGTTTAGCAACCTCTCTGTCTGTGTGTGTGTGTGTGGGGGGGGGGGGCTCTGTTTTATTTTGAAAATTGGCCGGATTCTCTGTGCCTCTGTATGACTTCCTGTCTGGTACGATCTGCTCTGTTCAACTTGACAAAAGTCGCTCGCGGCTCGCAGAAAAAATAGAACAGACGCCGAAACGATCGCTGCAGACCCGACAGCATTGAGCAGTACGGACGGTCAGATCGGATTACATGACGCCGAGTGGAAACTGGTTCCGCTCCGCGGCTGTGCGCAGCTCTGCCGCATCCGGTGCGTTTTCGCCGTTATTTTTATCGCGACACGCGCGCGTTTCTCGCAAACAGAGACAAAGAAACGACCTGAAGGCCTGTACAGTCATATTTGCATATTTACTAGCGTGGAACCACTATGAAAGTGTTTATCCATGTTTACGGGCATGAAAACCACTTCCGGTATGCTTTCACATTAAAAGCCCTTGCAAATACGGACCGACCCGGTTTATCTGCTTTTATGACCCATTTCCCGACATTGTTTTCCTGAAATCAGTATGTTTGAAGGTTTCAAATATGATTATAGTATTTATCAAAGGGAAAGTTGTGTAGAAACACAGCAGGGCCGCACTATGTGTGAACAGACGCGCGCGACACGTGTGCAGGTGTGTGTGTGTGTGACTTTCATAGGCTGTTACAGACTGGCTGTTTGTTACCTCCTGCCTGGACTCGGTCCCGCCTCAGGGGCTGCAGGCTGTTTGATCTTCTCCTCTGCATGATTTGTCTCCTTCTGACTGTTCACGACAGAAACACACAATCCGGAGTCACAAAGAAACCGACACAGAGTTGTACTAAAGAGAAATTGTTTTTCACAGAAACTTACACGAACGACTTGCTGGCATCTCTGTGGGCGAAGCAGTTTCTCCTTCCTGGTATGAACTTTAAGTCTTTTCTCTGGAACTCTTCAGCTTGAAGAGTTGGAGTGTAAAGTAATCAGGACTAACTGATGATGACTGAAGGGATGAAGAGCAGAGCTTCTCTGCTGGAGGTTCACCTGTGTCTGCTCTGCTCAGACGGCTCAGCATCTTTTTATCAGCTGGGTGGAGTCGGCTGACAGAGGGGAGAATCGAAAGGAAAACTGCTTCACAGATCCTTCATGTTTCACACTTTGTGTTACTGATGAACAATTAATTATAATCTATAATCTTTATATTCACAAATTTATCAATATCTCCCTCTCTATATATATATTTACTGTCCCATTCATAAGGTAACTTTTTATGGTTGTTTGCAGGCTGTAAACTTGTCCTGACTTGTCTGCTCAACATTTGCATGTGTGTCACATCGAATCTTCAGGCTTTTCTCGGGAAAAGAAACTGAAACTGCTTCACAGATCCTTCATGTTTCACACTTTGTGTTACTGAACAATTTATCATCTTCGTGTACATAAATATTTTATTTACCCATGGAAAAAGATGCCGATGGAGTTCAGCCAAACGGTCAGAAGCAATGGACAGAGTAGCAGTGCGGCTCGCTCACCCTGACCACAGATAAAACAAATCGTAAACAAGACTGTGGCCCAACATGTGCGTAAATGGTCAAATGATAAAAAACATCAGGGAATTTAAATACTTAGGAGTCATTCTTGATCCTAACTTGAGCTTCAAGAAACACATTTAAAAAATGGCTCATGTATTGAGGCTCAGTATTTCAAATTTTCACCATATTAGAAACTCATGAACAACCGAAGCTGCCAAAACTTACCTGAATGCTATGATCCTGTCTCACATGAGGCGCTGCACGCCATGTTGGACTCAGGCACGCCACGCCGCTCCAAGCCCAGTTAGATCTTTGTGTGGGCAAGACAAGAAATCAAGACAGTATCACCACTGTAACATACTCTCTAAATACAACCTTCGACAGTTTCATCACCTTCTCAGACCTCCGCTTGGTTCATGAAATAGTCCACAGTGCTGCGCCCCCTCTTTGAAAAGCTACGTGCAACCCTGCTCCGAGCCGACAACACGGGCTCTTAGGTCTGCATGAAGAGGGACCGCGACGTTCCACAGCTCTGCTTTTGCTCAAACCGCCTTTTCGTTCAAGGCCATCACAGAATGAAACGTTCTCCCCACTGACAAAAACAAATAACCACAAATTCTAACAGTTTCTGTCCTGGTGTTACAAAATGGCGTCTGAGTTCTGAGCGAGCTAATGATGGTGTGATTTTTCAGACTGACTGTGCAGTCAGGTGGGACTGTGAGTAAGCATCTGATGGTGTGACGCAGAAGATCTGTTGTGTAGTCTTGTGTGTTTACATTCTCTTTTCTCTTCTGATTGGACGTTACTTTTTTTACATCATTGTTGGCATACAGAGCTGCCGACTGTAACCTCCTGCTCTCATCTCCAGGACTTTGTACGCTCTCATGGTAGAAGGGAACTTTTCGTTGGAAATCAAATTTATTATCTCTCTGTCCTTTATCTTTTATGATGTTCATGTTCTTTCTCTTTGTCCTCCCGCTGATGTCGCTGCACTTATGTCAAGTGCGAGTTATCATCCCATTTATTTAAGGTGGGATCAATTTACTGGTTTTTAGGCAAATTTTTTGCTGGTGTACTCTGAACTTCACGTAAACTGACAAGCACTTCGTATTAGTTGGTAACTTATTGTCTGTTCATATTGCATTTCTACTCTTATCGTACCAGGACGCTATACTAAGCACTTTAGGGCTTTTGAGATTGTATGTTGTGTACAGGAAATGTTTGTCATGTGTGTATTACATCATGTATGTCGTGTCGTGTTTTTTGTTTTATGTCGGGACTACAGATGGAAATGAGCTTTCTGCTAAATCTGGTGCATGCATGTCTTCATTCATTGAAAATGACTAATGTATGTGCACACTGTCCCCTAAAACTCAATCAAATAAATAAATACACATTTATGCACATATTGACCTCTCTCTAAATATCTGCTTCTTTATTCATAAAGTTTCAAAGTTTGCAGGCTGTGAACTCGTCCTGGTTACGTGTGTCAGGTGTTCAGGCTCCTGTTCTTATGAAATGAAACTAATGACTCGCTGTTTTTAATCACTGACAGGTTGGGACACACCTGTAAAAACTCCACAGTTGCTCAGTTGTAGGTCTTCACCTTTGATTTATGATCACAGACTGACGAAGAACAGTTGAACTGCTTCACCTGCTGTGAGCAGCTGTGTGTGGACTGCACAGCATTTGACCTGGCACAGAGCTTGTCAAAAAAATCTCCACATTAGCACCAGATATGATTGGTGACAAGATTCTGTCAGAATAAAAAAACATTTCTGGTTTCTTGGGAGTTTGGTGCCTTGTGAACTGAAGCTGAAAGTTTACTCTTCAACCAGATCTCAGGCTGCTCTTCCTTTGCTGTGGTGTGAAGACACAAAAATAAATCTGAAAAAAAAAAAAAGTTACAGCAGCTTAAATACCTCTGGGTCTATTTGTAGCTGAAAGAAAGTCAAAGTTTGGTATTCAACATAAAAACAGCTGGGCGTCACACAGAACCCGAGGAACACTCTTTGGCTTCATATCACAGAGGAGAGAGAACATGGTTGAAAAATGAAAACGCCTGAAAAACTGTCGATGCTGAGAAGAAAAGGAGAGGAAGTCCAAAAGACGATCAGACAGAAACAAAAGGACAAACTTTGGACCAAGAAACTTTTGGTTTCTTTCTCTACTCTTCATTTGTGTGATGACTCACAGAACGATGCCACGCCTCTCTGATGGGGCCGATACGAACCTGATGTGATTACAGATCACTTCCGGGCTAATATTTGGGCCGCGTGGGCCGGTCAGCAGTCACCCTGTCGAGCTGCACTCACTGTCTGTCTGCGTGGTCACTCGCAGCGAGACGCAGCTCGAGCTGTCAGTTGGAACATCCAAACTCCTGAGGGGGGCGCCACTGTCTGTCACACCCTCATCCCAATGCCTTTTACAAGTGAGTGACCATGACCCCCCGCCCCTATCAAATGGTGGATCCCAGGCCAAGTTTGGTCCCCCTGCTAGCAGACATCTGATTTTACGTTGATGACAGGAAAAACAAAATATGGACAGAGACAGAAGAAGAACAGTGGGATCGGATAATGCTGCCAAAGGTGCAGAGCAGACGGACATTTGAGTTAAAAAGCAACAAGCACACAGCCAGCTGAGAGAGACAGTGAACAGCAAAGGGCCGGAGGTGGTGATGGTGACACAGGTGACGCTCGTTATGCTGGATGACTTCAGGTTATGTATGTGAATAGGAACCATATTTATGTGTGTACACAATCATGCAAATGTATGTGTGTGTTTGGGTGCATTGTGGTTTATAGACTACAAGTACATGGGCTATCTTTATTATTATTATTATTATTATTATTATTATTATTAATTCTCGCCTTATCTTAAACTCATATTGTATCTTGTCTTACTGTCTTATTTTTCACAAAAGCTCTTCTAAGGCTGCTGCAAATGAGCGAAACATTCACTATAAACACTCTGACACTTCAGAGAGATGTTCTCAGATGGTCTGTCCACTGCATTTGTCCCTATTAAACAAACCATAGATGATTACATAAATAAAATAGTACAAATAAATAAATAAGATGATCAAAATATTAACATCCAGAAATACTGGGCACGCATGCACACTGTGGGCTGCTGCCCATGAGACTCCCGGGCTGAAAATGTGTCCGACTCCGGCCCTGGTCACTTCGGGCGGGCGGGGGCTTTAAGAGCCCAGCCCCAGACAGAGAGCCATGCTGTGGTGGAGTCTGTGTGTGTCACCTGATGACATCCAGGCAGCTGAGCAGAGGCTCCTGGAGCAACCCTTCCCCGGCAGGACGGAGGAGCAGGCCCAGAGGCAGCACAGCTTCCTGGGGAAGTTTTCCACCTCTCCAACCCTCCAGGACACGTCCATGTGTCCTGGACACGCAAAGCACAGACGACGTGGTTCTAAGCTAATGTTAAGCTAGCAGTTCAAGGTTAGTGTAGCTGGTGCGGTACTGCCTCGTTCTGCTGTTTTCCTGGGATGAGGTCCGGCTGAGTACATGCAAATAAATCATAAGAGACACGAGGTTCAATAATAATAATAATAATAATAATAATAATAATAATAATAATAATAATAATAATAATAATAATAATGTCAAACTTAGCTGTTCACATGAGAAGAGAAAAGGCATTCACTCCACACAGCTGATCACTCTGTGTGTGTGTGTGTGTGTGTGGTGACATCTGCTGGGAAACTCGCTGTGTTGCATTTGGATAAAACGGATAAAACATTAAGAATCAGTTTCATTATTTTAATTTGGTTTCACAAAACTTGATCCAGTAAAAACTGGAACACTTTAAATCAGAATCTGCAACTTTACTTTAAAAAGGTTAGAAGAGATTCCTGTCCTGTAACCGCGGGTGGATGGATGAGCCAGTGCCACTTCCTGTCTAGCTGTGTTGGTCTGATCCACAGGAGCACAAGAGCGCCACCTGCTGATGAAAACCAACACTGCATCAACTCTTTCATGTGAAAACACATCTTTAATCTTTTACGAGCACAGTTTGTGTTTGATTGGTCGGACAGTAAACTAGCTGACTAGTTAATCTGTGTGACTGTCACTGAAATGCGTCGCAGTCCGTGTTCACTACATTTACTGTGAAGTCAGAGTCATCCGTTAAAACTGTTGATTGTCTCCAGTTTTGCTCAGCCCATCATGCACGAGTACGAGACCATCCTGTACAAACAGGAAGTGGTGTACACTGTGCTGGTCCACAGCCCGGACAGTCAGGAGCCGTTCTCACGATACCCTCTGCTGACTGACCATGGAAACTGTCTGCGCTGGCAAAGACGGCCGCTTCATCTGGAGGCCCGGGGCCAAGTGTGATACACACAGGGAAGAACCGGTATGGCAGAAATAAAGTCTAACATCATGACATCACTTCCTGTAACACTGAACCGAACACGGACGCTCACTCATGGAGCGGCGTCATTCTGTTGAGCTGTGGGCTCATGGGAAATCATGTGTGAAGCTCAGCTGAAAGTAGCTGCAGAGAAAAGCGACAGCTCTAAAATCTTTTGTCTCTTTGTCCTTCTTTCAGGCATGAGCTGGTCATGTGACGTGATGAAAACCTGATGGGAGTGAGGAAGGTGACGTAATGTTGAGTTTTATGTTTGGGATCACATCGTCATCGCCCTGCACGTGAAGGATCAGGTAGACCTCCACACCTGCACTGCTCATTCTGGTCTCTCACACACAGACCTGCACGTCACCGTCTCAGTGTTTTCTCAGAACTTTTCATTTTTCATAGTGGAAAAAGTGGAAAAATTGGCAATTTATAAAGTTTTTTCATTTTTGATTTTTAGAAACAGGGAGAAAAATCATTGAACTTTTGGTGTTTAGAGGAAAATCGGGTTACACGTCAGTATTCTGACCAGCTGTGTCTCTAGACGGAAGCGAATCAGTGAAGAGTCTCTGTGATTGTGTAACTACGGTAACTAGCTGAACAAAGGCAAACAGCCGATTCGTGTCGACTCAGAGAGAAGTGAAATGACCCCAGAGCGAAGAGCCAGTGTGTGAGAGTTGATGTTTTTAATGACAAATGAGTTTAAAATGCAGACAGCATGAGTAACGCTGGTGACATCTGGGTTCACGTGGAAGCGTCTCACCTGACAGGTGCTGAGTGTTTCCTCTCACACTAATGATTGCATATTCCTCTGTAGAACAAAAATAATTATCATAGTCATTTACTATGGAGGTCCACAAGGATCGGGGAAATTGCAGTAAAGCATTTCTTTAATTAAAAACTAATTGTACAATTAAAAACAAGAATCAGTAAATGAGTTTACAAATCCACTGATTAATCCATAAAAAACAGAGGAATTGTAAAAAGAATTTACAAATTCAACTTTAATACAGGAAATGAGTACATCATTAAAAAATACATTAAGGAATTGTGAAATAAGTTACTGAATTTCGAAATCAGTTTGAAAATGCAGTTTTAAAAACAGAAATAAATAACTGAATTCACAAGCTGAGTTAAGAATACAGATTTTAATCGCACATTAAAAGGGAAATTCCCTCTCTGAGTTTCATTTCGTTTCCTCGCTGCCTTTCCTTCAGCGAATTGATTTGTGAAGTCAGTCAGACTTTCCATGACACGTTGGGCCTCGAGCTGGTAAAACGAAGCACATCAGCAGTGGGGTGTCACAAGCTCTCTGATTGGTCATCACTTGGTGATACTGCCTGTAAACCAGCGTCATTGTGGGGACAATAAAGATACCTTTGATAAATAAAATTGTTACTTGCTGTAAGAGTGACATCAGATTCAGAATCATAAATACCTGATGAATGAATAAATGTACAACATGTGTACAGCGGCGGGGCGGCTCAGCGACGCAGCCGCTCGCAGCATGAAGGTCCTGCTCTGGGACGAGGCCTCTGTGAGCGGTCTGCACGTTCCTTCCACGCTCAGTCCTGCTATGAGATTGTGGTTTCTGCAGTAATGCTGATCTGTGTTAGCAGTTAGCATAGCTGCTGATGGTCTGACCCTGCGGCCGTGTTTCAGTCAGCGTCTCTGCAGCTGGTCTGCTCGTCATCTTCCTCTGTTGTTTTTCTGTTTCAGGTGCTGAAGTTTGAGCGACTCAGGGACGGGTTACCGTTCATCGCGACAGTTCTGACCACTTCGATGACTTCAGTGACGCTGAAATGCTCGTTCAGGGTCTGTGGCCTAAAAATCCCTCACCACTGGACAGAGCTGAGCCCCAAAACTCACTGTTCAATGAAAGTGACGGGGAATTAAATCAGTGTAGGTGATGATAGAGCAGAGAGGACGGGCTTGACCTTGTTTTGATGAACTTAGAGGCGTAAAGTTCCATGAAAAACACAAAATATTGTTATCTGATGATCCTCCTGTCATCACATGACGAGCTCGTCTTTCTGTCTCTGGGTTTCTTTTCTTCGTGTTGTTTTATTCTCCAACATGTTTACTCACAACAAACCTTCAGCACTGACTTCACTGATGAGCATGTGACTTGGTATTCTCTGTTTATTCACTGGTTATTATTATGATGTTCTTTAGTTAAATAACTCAGTCTGCCTTCAGCCTCTGTCTCAATGTTCTTCATCATGACATCACAGACAATCACATCACTTTTTCTACCACCTTTAACTTTTTCTACCACCCACTTACTTTAAAAATACTGCCTACAAGTA
>JAPQLA010071358.1:0-10065 GCA_029822935.1 Naso vlamingii | reverse complement strand
TGTGTATATGTGTGTGTGTAGTTCTAAACATGGTTGTGTTATTTTATGATAGTAACTATCCATTTGTTAATGTTATTGTGATATCTATTTTTAATCCTCACCGATGTTCCTTCCTTTGGTGTGCAGATGTCAGCCTTGCAGCAGGAACTGAAGACCATTGAGGATCAGCTGACGGTCCTGCAAGAGACTCAAACAACAGAATAACATCATTACATGAAGAGCTCAAAGAGTTATTTATGTTATCTGAGCTGGAGATGTCCACACTGCTTGAATGGAGATGGTGCATATTTAAATCATTATATTGTTAATACAAAGCAACTATATTAGCAGCTATATGCACTATATAATTAACAGCTCATCTGCAAATGGACAGAAATATTTTGTTAATGCAGTTCATTGTTACTTTATGATCAGCAAGTATTGTCTTGAATTGTGTTATCATCAAAAAATGGCATTTTGTGAACAAAATGATTGTTGTTTTTCAAATTAAAATGTCTTTTCCCTAACTTGATTAATGATGTGTCCTGGGATGTCAGACTTTTGATACCTGAAGCATCAGGGTCCAGCATAACAGTTTTAATTTGCAGTAAATACAAGCCAAATTACGTGGAAGACTTAAAATCACTCAGGTGGCGATTGCTACAGGAGATTATAGGATAAAATGAATAAATAGATACCATTGATAAAGCTGTGGCTTAAGGCAAGAGATGAGTTATCGTTAAGGAAAATCATCAAAGTCTAGTTCAGGGTTGGCTGTGATGGTGAGAGCTTTACTGAAGTTTGCCAGCAAACTGGTGAGCTGACTAACAAAGAGTGGGTCCGTGTCTGTGAGCTCACCCAGAGCAAGTGAAATGTAAGGGTTTACATACAGTGAAGCAGGTTATGCTGAAACTAAACAAAGGAGAGACATAGCAACAAAGACAGGAAGGGGCATCTACTGGATCAGGCAAAATGAAATTAACAAAACACAAAAGATAGGTTGGGGCCTTTACATTCAGACACACACGGGGAGTGGAGGCACACTGGTGACATGATCAATAGGGAGGGAGCAAGAAAGGGAAGCGACACATTGGCATGGATTGGATGCCCTATGACATGATTTAAACAAGACAAGATCAAGGGTTCACACCAGGTAGTGTTTAAAGGTCCCAGACATCGCTTAATCATCATTTCAAGACATGTCTTCATCAATATACAGCTCTTGTTTAATGCAGTGCTGTTTAATACTAGAGCTGTGACACTCCCAGGGACTTTTGTTGGAGTCAGAGTATATGTAGAATGGCGTGTCATGATGCAACCGATAGTTTAAAACACTGAATAAATCAAGCACTACACCTCATTCATTTTCAGAGTTTACAAAGTGCACCCTTTGGTAAGTTGATCAAATGACTGCATTTTTGACATTTTTATTCTTTAGCAGACCCCTCTTGAATCTAGTCAATAGTGGTATTTTACGTAACCTTTAGTTAATGTTTATTGTGAAATCTTGTTAGGTTCTACTTGCAGTTCATTAATGTGACCAAAACTTAAATACCTACTATAACCAAATGTTTGTATAAAGATGCGGGATTTGCAGTCAGCAGGGTAACTCAAAGGTTTAAACAATAGTTTGCTGCTGTCTGGAGTACATTGCCAGTGAAACATATGTTGCACACTGAACCCACTCCAGAGTAGGTTATGTTTGAGATAAGAGAGCTGTGTGAATAAAAGCAAAAGTATTGGAATTGGAATTTACAATACGAAGGAAAAGAACATTAAAAAGAAGAAGAACTTCTTGGAAATGGAAACTGACACCACCTGTGTCCAACGCAGAAGAAAAATGAGAGAAAAGAAGAAAAATAATAGCAACAAAATTAAAGCAATGGGCCTAAATAAAGTATGCTATGCTATTTAACTTTTGATTACAAACACAACAAAATACAATAGAATATTTTGCAATACAGTAGTGTCAGGCTTACATATTTTTAGGTGATTGATATCCGCTTATGCATGCCACTGCCACTACCTGAGCTTGCCGTTGCTGGAAAATTGTGTACATGACTTGAGCTTTGCGAGATTTGACCCGGCCTGCGCTCACGTACTGATTAATGCAGAGCTTTGCTTGAAAATGACCATACACAAATGTGTGCCCAGCCTGGGCCTAGACCAGAGACTTTGCCCACTCCACTGCGTTCACTTAGTGAAGTGCGCGAAGTTTCTGGCACCCGTTTTCTGGCATACCATTGACCGTAATTAAAGTCCAAGAAATGTTTTTATGTCCATACCACTGTCAACTGTTCATGTCCTACTGAAATAGAGCTGTTCTTTGAATAAATTTGTACTTAGAGGTCTGTTACATAATAATCTAATGTATGGAGCATACAAAATATTATAGGATTATGGATCCAAAAATGGGATTCTACTAAGTAGCATGATGGGAAATTTAGGAATGTTTTTGTCATTTTTGGCCATCCTTTTAATCTGTCTCTGAGTCAAGTACACCAGCTGAAAGTGCAGTAGCTTATCACACAAGTGACTCTTTAAACGCACAGCGAAAACAGATTTTGGAAGGGTCACACAAATCATTATTCTAGTAGCCAGTCCATAGAGCCCCATCGTGAACCTGGAAATGTTGATTATTATAAACTTTTATAATTGAAATGCAATGTATAGGCCTAGTATATGAAATTCAAATTGGTTGCTAAGAGTTACATGTTGATCATTTTTTGTAACTAGCATAAAAACAGGAAATGGTTATAATTTGGCTTCTAGTTAACTTAGAAAGGTGATCTAAGATTCTAAATCCATGTTTGTGATGTCCAGAAACTCATTTCTTCTATGGTGAAGTCCTACAACCTTCCCTCATTTGCATAATTTGCATAAAATTGAGGTGAAAATCTTCTTTTTTTTTGCTTTTAATCAACACAGAAATATTATCTTAGACTCTCTAAGACTGTAGGTTTGTGTTTTCATGTCCAGAAATGCTCCCCTTAAATAATTAATATGATAAAACAAATAAATAAATAAATAACAGCAAGTTGGTGCCCCCCAGCAGCCCTGAGTTTGGAAACCCCTGATTTAGATTGCATTTTTTCCTCATTCTACTATGTAACCCTGAATGTTTGATATCATGTTACGGAAAGCAAAAAAAAAAAAAAAAAAGATTTTCTGAGAAACAATGTTCAGCCTCCCCCTCCCCCACTTTTCTCTTACTGGTGTCACTGTCACCTGCCAGCACCAGGGTGAGCTGGCACTGTACGGACAGACGAAGGCCAAGTTGATGAATGATGCTCACCACCAGATGTACAGATGGAGAAAAAAGCTTCCTCCAACTTATGCCAACATGATGCTAGACATACTTCGTGCTCATCTCCAGGTCATGTTGTGGAAGGCTACAGATCAGAGGGAGCCACCTGCAGAAGCCAGGGACATCACTACATTTGGATGGCAGGTTGCCAAAGGAGGGGCTGTCATACCTGCTGTTTCCACCTAGGCAGTGGCTCCGGTTCAGTTGATGGACGTCACCAGCTGCAGCTGTAGCGCACTGAAGGCCTGCAGACAAAGCAACTGCAGCTGCCATGCTGCAAATCTCAGTTGCACTGACTATTGCAAGTGTGAAGGAGGGGAGGTGCCCCAGCTGCAACCCATTTACAATACATGACAACACAGAAGATGAGGAGGCTGAAGGGAATGAGGAAAGAGATGATAAAGAGGGTGAAAGCTGTGGTTAGTGTTCTGCAATGGACTTACTCTGACTTGGACTTAACATGTTTACATGCACCTTTGGTAAAGGTTACATGACTTAGTTATGGCAAGAGATTAATATCTGGACATGGAAACAAAGACTTGGAGTCTGTGAGAGTCTAAGATAATCTTCCTATGTTGATTAAAAGAGAAAAAAAAAGGCAATTTCCTGATTTTTACATCATTTTTACATAATTTATGCAAAATATGCTAAATGGGGAAGGTTACAGGACTGCATCATGGTAAGAAATACGTTTCTGGACATTGCAAACATGGATTTAGAGTCTTAGATCACCTTTCTAAATTAACTAGAAGCTAAATTATAGCCATTTCCTGTTTTCGGCTAATAATTAGCTACTTATGCTAATTTTAAAAACGCTCAACATGCAACTAGTAGCAAATAGGTTGAATTGCATATAGTAGGCCTATATATTGCATTTCAATCATAAAAGTTTAGAATAATCAACATTTCTGGGTTCAAGAAATTTCTACAAGGGTCATTGATGGGACAGGACAGGGAGAGGACTTCGGTTTCTGTCAACTAATTTAAGCCCTAAACGAGTCAGTAATCTGAAAGTGTAGTTTTTGTGGGATGGGGGCACGGGAAAAAAGAAAGAAAGGAAGAAAGAAAGAAAGAAAGAGCGAGCCGTCGTCATACACCAGAAGAGGCAACGTGCAGTAGACTCAGCTTGATTTTAAGAAACTGAACTAGGAGAGAGGTAATGACTGCCAAGTGTCGTTGTGGATACACAAGCTGGTGGTGGTGTAAGACTTGTAGCGGAGCAGACACTGGAAACTGCTAACATCTGCTGCTACTGGTGTCGGAGAAAAGAGCAGAGCCGTCGGGATAAGGGAAAGCCTAGGGAGAGGTGCATGCGACGCTGGATCGTGGATAGATTGGACCGTATACCAACACAGAAATGTGTTTTGAATGTGAAAGCGAGCGAAAAATGGTCGCTCAACTAGCAAACGTTAGCTTGCTAGCTAACGTTAGCTAGCTAGCCGGCCAATGCTGCAGCTTGATGTGAGCCCGAATTTCTTTCCCAATGGAAGCCTGACCATCTCCTTACGAACGGCACTTTAAAGGTAAGTGTGACTGGCTCCAGTTTCTGCTTGAATCATATCTTGGGTCAGGATGGCTCATGTATGAAAACAACTGCTACTCAGGTTTAGTCAGTTAACGTTAGCTTTCAGCTGTGTGCTTGCTATTAAGACATTCTTCATCACCCTGATGCTCAGAATTCATTGTAGGGGTGACGAAACACTGGCAATGCTATTGCTGTATTTCTAATCTAACGCTATTCCTTTTTACTAAACGTTGCTAGCCGTTAGCTTTGTGTCACCTATTGTAACAGTTTGAAATAAATTAAACAGAATTATAATAACGGCAGGGATTCATCTTAACACTACAGACAGTTGCACGGCTGCGGACCTGCGTTTTGCAATGTGGACGTTTACATCCGTTAAAAGTAAATAGTATTCAGTATTAGCAAACTAAAACTCGTCGCCTGTTACTCCTCATTGCTACAGTGTAGTCATTATATGATGCCCTACTGGATTCCTCTGAGTTGTCCTACCAGTCAGCTCCTCCTTGTTTAACGGGGGTGGGGGATTTAAGAAGAAAGCAGTTTTTTGGTATAGTGTATGAGAAAAGCAACAGTTCAACTACTATCTCTTCGTGTCTGCATAGCTTAATTTACAATAGTCTTGAAAAGGAGGCATGTCAGATCTGTGTTTCGAGGTAAGGCTAATTTTTGCACGTTTTGTTCTTTGACCTTGGAGTTCATTTGTTAGTTCACTTTCATGAGATGTCAGATTTGCTTTCTGTACCTGAAACTTTTATGCTCATTTCAAGCATAGTAGGCAACTCTGACTGCATTGGACTTCTTTCCCTCATATATTCTCTTCTCTACTTTAATTAATCCCTGGTTACCCAGTGGCACAGTGCAAATAGTTTGTGTTTTCAAGTTGCAGACACCACCGTAGATTGCCATTCTGCTACAGTGTCTTGCCTGCTGTTTTGGCTGGATCATAATTTTAGTTCAGTAATTTTATGAAAACACATTACTGAAATACAGACACAGTTAGTATTTTATTAGATATGCCTACTTGCCACTAATGCAGTTGTCCTGAGTACAGTTGTCCTGAAAAAAATCCCTCACAAAGATTCTATTGCTCAGTAGTAGTAAATGTATGTGAAAAAAACCACAATTCATTGATTGTGCATTTACAACAACAGCAACAACAATAATAATAATAATAATGTTTTCTGTAAAAGCAAAATGTGCAAAGATAGTCAGCAAAATTAATCAACATCAGCTTTGATAATTAATTGTTAAAGTTGTTTATCAAAAACAGTCTCTTATTATATGGGGTTTGTACCACTGATTAAAAATCAGTTTTAAAAGTCTGGGCACTGAGAACTTATGTACATACTGTGACGGCCTATTCTAGTCGTAACAATACATACATACATACATAATTTACAATTTTCTGATGTTTACAGATTAAATAGTTAATCCAAGAATTATTGGATAGCTGAATGCTAAACTTAGAAAAAAGTTGATTGAAGCCGTGGGGTTAGGGTTAGGATTAGGATTAGGGTAGAAAGGTAAAACTGCTGTATGCTTGAAAAAAATGTGTTTGAATACTGGAGTTTAATACCTTGTTTAAAACAAGCATGTAACAAATTTTTCATCTTTAAATCCTTATTTGTCAATGATATAACAAGGATGTAAGGAATAAAATTCTGCCTAAAAATGCAACTCCTTTTGCATGCAATAGTGTGTTAGATTAAGATCCCATTTACAAATTCCACAACGTATTCTCAAACATCTAATATGTGTCAGTATGTGGGATAGATGTGCAACATGGGTGGATGTTTTTCTTTTGTTTGTTTGGTTTTTGTAAGGATACGGTAAATTGCAGATAAACTGGTCTGACATGTTAACTTGTAAGCAGAGTTTGTCCTAGCCCAGGGCAGTGAAGCACAGCCCGAGAGTTTTTGCTAGTCTGAGCATTTGTTCCTTGTAGTCGAAGATCCATCCTTATAAGATTACTACAGGCCTATATTTATCAGCACTAATGGGTTTAGGCTTTCCTCCTGCCGAGAAATCTGTGTGACCTTCTTTATCTTTTGCCACTTGCGTGCTACATCACTTTATTAGTTTACAATAGGAAAGAAAACCTTTGAACTGGTAACACTCAATAGTATTTTTATTTGACTGGAGATCATTGTGTATTGGTACACCAATGCATTAAAATTAGAAATTCCCTCATCAGATAATTTTGAGCCACAGATGACTGCACTCTGATGTTAACAATCACTAAGTTCTTTGAACTGTGTATATACTCCAGCTATCATATCTCTCCCTGTATACATTATCATCTTATTTTTAACATTTTCCCAGTTTCTTTGCCATTTTTTGTGTGGGTTGCAAGGGAAACCTGTTTTGTCACCACAACAGTCCTTTACTAAAGATATTCAGTTTATATAAACAGCTGGGGAAGCTGGAACAAGAGCATGCTTGGTGTATTTGCTTGACAAATTTTTTTTAATGTGTAATCTTTGTGTGATCTGACTGATAGACTAATTATTTCAGCACTAGATTGACTCCATGTCATGTGGGTTCTTTATACTCTTGAGTTGAGATTTTTAGACATCCAATAATAATAATAATATTAATAATAATAATATGCCTTAAAACAATGTAATTTGTTGTAATTTAAAGAAATTAAGAAAAAAAAGTAAAGGTATAGCCCTTGTACGAGACCCCTTTCTGCATGATCAGTGAGAAATTAGGCTATAAATAATATGATAATAATAGTATTAATAATAATGAAGAGTTAAATGTATAACACAAGCTCTTTTGGAAGTTTGATATTTTGTTTGCATGAGTTGCTCTCAATGGCTGAACATAGTAAGAAGCTGAGCAGGATGTCCTCTGAGCCCCTCTGAAAATCTCAGAGAAGGTGTCTTCTTTCAGGGTATTGGGCCTCCAGAAGTATTACGTAGCTCCACGTTCTTCCTCTTTTCTTTCGCGGATGCAACACTTTTGAGTCTGTCTGTTTGATAAAAATATATATTATTTTTTACCCCCAAAACCTAACAGTACTATTAGCACTGCTGCTATGCCCACTTAAAAACTGTTGGAAAAGCTGTCATACTTGGTGCTCAGTACTGGTTAAAAATTTCTGATACAAGTGACATGATACTAAAATTTTGATACCCTAATAAGAGGGTACTCTTCATAGGGTATCAGACATACTTTGTGCAGTGTAGCAATCTACAGGAGGTTTTTTGTATTAAAACTGTAGTAATTGTACCCAAACTTTTTAAATGTAAATTTCTAAATGCAGCCTAAAATTTGTAACATTTTATTTAAATCAGAGATGATCTGAATAAAGTATAAGTAAACAAGATGACAAATCTGACTTGAAATTCAATGCCAGCTTTAAATACTGGACTGTTTTGATACTTGATATAGCAGGACAAATTTTGGTTATTACCCAGAAATCATCTCTGTTCATGTTATTTTGCACTAAGCATAGAAGGAAAGGAATTCTCTAATTTGGCGATCCAACAATTTTAGGACTGCAAATGGCAAATCTTCTCATTATCAGATAAGCTGTCAGCATTTTTTTTATGTTTTTTCTGATTATTAAATCTAAAAAAATGAAAACAACCCTTGTCTTCACAATTGTCAAGTGACACAGTTGATGCTTTTTAGTTGATTATGTAGCCTTACAAACAATTCAAAGATGTTATGTTTACTAAGACAAATGGAGGAACCAGCAAATGTATTATATTGATACTATAAAAAAATTAATATTATGTTTAATTTATTATGTTTAATTAGGATAATATTATGTTTAATTATCATTACATAATTTTAACTTTATCATATCTCTTTAAATAAACCAAAGTTTATTTAAAAGTTGACTTTTTTCTGACCGACTAGTTTTAACTCTGAAAGGGACAACTTATACCATACCCATATATATTCAAGTCAGAATCACCAACATATCTCTCAGGCCATCTCACAAATGTGAAAAAAAGAACAAGAATCCAAATAATTTATCTCCATTGTTTCCAAATCTGACATTTATTTTCCTCTCAGAATATTCCTCTGAAATGCTTGTTACATAACAAATAAACATTTTGTTCAGAATTACTTTTTCCAGTATCAAAAGTTGGTCTTTTTATGTGTGACTGAAACCTGGTAGAGGTGTATGAAATTTGCTCCCCTTGTTGAACTTTGTTCATATGACTACACATTCATTAGTTCACCTAGAATTTTAGGCCAGTGTTTCTGCAGCATGCAGAAGTGGAGCCAGCATGGAGTTGATATAACTGGGTTTAGCTGCACTTGTGCAGTGAATATCACATCAGTTCAGCACATGCTGAGTGGGAATCCAACCCAGATTCAAGAAGAAATTAACAAAATCATGAAAAAAGACTAAAAGTTTCCATGACGTTTTCCGCAGGTAACTACTGCTGTACATACCTGAGGAAAATGTCTCAGTCACAAGATGTAAGCTCATTAGTTAGGCATACTCTCTAAACAGTGTGCATACACTTTGTTTACCTTTGTCTTTTACAAGCCTTTCTCTGAGTAGTGACCAATAGAGCCTGGTGAAGAATAAATGACTTATTGTGGAGAGATGCAGTGGTAATTTAATGTCACATAGAACGGTGGCTTATGTGAACGATTAAAGACGAGCCGAAATTCCTTTTTCCAGAGCGTCCACTGCTGTGTTTTGACATATTCGCCATTCAGTAGGGGCGGGATATATGTTGGAGGAACCTGATTGGAGTGTTGTTGGCGAGTGGGCAGGATGTAAGTGGCACAGTGACAGCGAGATGAACATGGAGATGAATGCTGATGATGTTAGCCTCCATTCAGTATTGGAGGACTACTCTCCTCCCTCATCTTCGCTTAACTTAACTAACCCTCTGTTACTTCTGTTACTCTCACGAACGTTATCACTATCACTCGCACTTTGACTCTCTCTCAATCTATGTCACTCTAAATCTATCTGTCGCTATATCTATTTATCCCTCGCCATCTGTCTTAGTCTATCACCTGATGGTAAACCCACAGAGATCCCAACTGACCTGCCCTCTATATATAGGAACTGCAAAATGTCTGACAGGTGGACTGGTGTGATATAACTGGTTGAATTCAACCATTGATTCAACCACTAATGGCCCATGTCATCGATGACATCAGGGACTCAGGAGATTTTTTTTATGTGAAAGACGGAATCAATCAATCAATCAATCAATCTTTATTTGTAAAGCGCTTAATCACATCTACAGACATTTCAAAGCGCTTTCAC
>JAPQLA010071337.1:0-10065 GCA_029822935.1 Naso vlamingii | reverse complement strand
CTTGTTACTGCACGAGACTTACACAAGAAACATTTAGCATCTGACTCCCAATCATGTTACACTGGTAAGAACTGCTTAACATGGTTAATATGGACTGAAAAACTGTTGCCATTTTTAAAAAATGAATCATTTAAAGGCCCTAATTATTTTTTACAAGATGGGGCACAATTGAAATATACTATTTATATAATATATTTGTATAAAGACATTATTTATACTCATACATTTATTAGATTATTTGCACCAGGTATATTAACTTATGCTACTGCACAGGCTGAAATAAATGTGTGTGTGTGTGTGTGTGTGTGTGCGTGTTTTAGGGGAATATGATTACTAAATATGGATATCAACATTTCCCAAAATATTGTTGGTTCCATGCTGATGGAATTTTAAATCAGAGCCTGCAGCGTGTCACTGGAGCATCACATGACGCCATCAGTTAGCTCTTTCAGTGTGTCTGTGCCTTAAAATCTCAACCCAAAATTCTTCTTTGTTTAAATTCAGACTGCAGAGATGAGTTCACTGACTTGAGTCGGGCATGATGCGGAGGTCTCCCTCTTTGTAGTCGTCCAGCAGCTGATACATGTAGAGGACGGGGTCTTTCTCGTAGGTTATGTAGAACCAGGTGGTCATGATGGGAGCCCGGGCGAGAACCATCCCCCTCCACTCCTCCTTCGGACCCTCCTCCGTCTCAAACATGTGCTCCACCGCTTTACCTATCATGGTGTCTGCCAGGTTCACGTCTGTTAGACGCGATTTAGCTGTGGGCATAAATGTTCAAGTCAAAACAAAAAACACTTTCAAGACACTAAAGTGCATTTTGAAGGAATAGTTCACCTAAAAATGAAAATTCAGTCATGATCTACTCAACCTCATGCCGATCAAAAGTTGGGTGAAGTTTTTTTAGTCCACCAAACTCTGCTGGAGTTGAACAGGGAAAAGGCGTCGCAGTAATCTCCCAAACAATTGAAGTGAATGGTGACCAGGTTTCAGACACTGAAGAAAAGCAGTAAAATGCCTCCGAGCTGCTTGTGTGAAGTAATCCAAGTGTCCTGAAGCCTCGACGTCACTAACACCGTGTTTTTAGCCTCTGTGTTCACTGCAGCCCGCAGCTCCTGAGCAGGGAGTCATGTTCAACCCCACACAACATCTGTGATGTTTTTTAAAACAGCTCGGCATGTCGGAGCTTCAGGACACTGGGGTTACTTTGGATGAGCCGCATGGAGGCACTTTATGGTTTTACTATGTTTGTTTGGGTTTTTTTCATGTTTGAAACTTTGATTTGTTTCAATTGTTTGGGAGATTACTGCGACGCCTTTTTCCTGTGAAACTCCAGCAGACTTTTGTGGACTTTAAAACTTCAGCTGTCTCTCGAACAGCATGAAGGTGAGGAGATAATGACTGAATTTTCTTTTTTGGGTGAACTATCCGTTTAAGAACACTCAACACCTTCAGCAAGTTTTGCTGTCAGCAGGTGATTTGAGAGCTGATGAGGGGACACGATCCTCCTCATTGGCTGGAGGAGCAAAATGCATCCCCCTTGTTAACTCTTCATTCCCCCTCGAGGCCATTTACAGACCAGCTGATGTATGTGTCAGGAGCTGGACGCCATCCCATCCAGACCCTGGTCTGTAGTAAACTGCTGAGAATAAATACAACCTGACAGACTGTTTCTCCTGAAACAGCTCCTCTATTGCACCAATTTTTTTTTTAAGTATTGATAATGCAGAGCGGAAACGTTCTTCTTATTGTTATGGACATCCGACATTTCCAACTGGGTAACAAATGTCCAGGAATGACTATTTCATCAAGAAACTTGAGAAAGCAAAATTCGTCTGTGAACATCAGAAACTGGAATGGAATGTGGCCGGCCCGGGACAGCATCGCTTACCATCGAACAAGCATCAATATCAGTGAGGTGAGGTGACCGCGCAGAGCCCGAAGGACGTTAAAGGGAGTGTTCACAGCAAAATTCTGTTTTGCATGTCAGTTACAGTCTCTTAGATTTCTTGAATTAAATTTTTTTTTTTCCTTCCAGTGTTGCTCCACGGTAAACAGGTGATTTTTAAAAATGCACGCTCCCTTGCCAGTATGTGGAGGTTCACTCTTCAAAACATCCAAACCATCTAAAACCGTCCATCCGAAACTCTCAGCAGCTTCCTGTGGTTTAATCCAAGTCTTCTTTATCGTGTCGTGGGCTCAGTACTTCCAGAACACTTTGATTTCAGCTAAAAAGCTGCTAAATCCAACACATCCGATCCAATGTTTTGTGTTGCATGTTACAGTTACTCTAAACGTCGGTAAATTCCGGCTCAAATAAAAATGGCTCCACAGAAAACTGCGGAAACTCCTCTCCCTCTGCAGCAGCCTAAAAAACTAAAAAGTTTTCCCAAACTTGTAAGCAAACAAAAATGTCTGGTGCAGAGGGAGAGGAGTGTCTGCAGTGAGTTCAATGTGAAGTTCACTGACGTTAAGAATAACCGTAACATGTGACACAAAGTGTTCTGGAAGTACTGAGCCCACGACACGATAAAGACGACTTGGATTAAACCACAGGAAGCCGCTGAGAGTTTTGGATGGACGTTTTTAGATGGTTTGGATGTTTTGAAGAGTGAACCTCCAGAGTCTGCCAGCAAAAGGGATCACCTGTTTACTGTGGAGGAACGCTGGAAGGCAAAAAAAAAATCTTCACTTCAAGAAACCTAAGGGAGAGTAACTGATACAGAAAACAGATTTTGGCGAGAGCCAGCCCGGCCACGGCCTGCTGCCGTCTGCAGCACCACCAGACCAAAGACGAGCTCTCATCACAAGCCACCACATTCCTCAACCTACACTTCACACTGAAATGTAAACATTTTTTTTTTTATTTTCATGAACTCAACCTTTATTTGTACATTCATGGAGTGTCATTATTTAGTAGAAGCATAACGGAGCTACAACTGTATTTCACTCTAAAACCTTGTTTTGGATAATGACCAAGGAATAATCCTGAATGTTATACACCTGACGTTCTTGCACCTGATGTTCAGAAATTAGCAAACAGAATGTTTTGCTACCAAATGCATATCGTATAGTGATATAGATTTTTATTGACATAAAAGAGGTAAGTGATGGTGCAGCCCTGGATGAGCTCAGTCTTACCCAGCCTATCAGGGAGCACCTCCAGCCCCTGAACCCTCTCATCTTTATGAAGCTCCAGACCATAAACACAGTCGAAACCGTCGTACTTTATCAGATAGAGGGATGGGTTCACCGGCACCTGGAGGACACGCACACATTTATGACGTTATTCTCCCATTATCAACATTGTTTTATGTTTCACACATTTAAAACATTTTCCCACTGATTTGGAGCTTCTTTCCACACATCCTTCTACTGTTGCTCACATCAGGACTCTGGCATCAACAATACGACACATTCTGGTTCACTGGAAGCAGGAAGCACAAATATGTCTACACACATTATTATGATGATCATTATATGTGACTGAGGCTGACTCGACCCTCTGCTGACCTGGTCGAGCACTGTTCCTTTCCACACCACGTGTCCTCCTCCTTCCTTCCACACGTGTTGGATCCTGCAGCCGACGATGTTGCGTCGCGGCTGTGACAGAACTTTGGTGGTCGGACCCAGACTGCTCTTATGTTTCCTTCAAGGAGACATGAACATAATGTTGGAGACTGTGTACTTTCTGTGCACTCTTGAGTTCATTTATTTAATCCCCTTAGCATGGACACAGAAACGTGTCTCATCTTAAGATTTAGTGTGCTGTTTTGAACGAGTCAGTGCATTAAACATCAATGAGCTGCAGAGCATCATAACTCACTTATGAGGATTCTTTTTCTTCATCATATTTGCAGAAACACCTGCATGCCCTGCGGAGAAGAAAACACCGCAGCACATTTATCAAACACTGTACACTGTTTCTGTGTAGCAGCCCGTTTACTGCACATGCTGCACACTTTATGTCAATGCTGACCATTTTCACAAGCATTTGAATAAAAGTGGAAATATCCACAGCACTGTCTCACATACTGCTGAGATCTGCGCAGAAATAACAACTAATTCATGCTGAACAGATTTTACAAAAGCAAATACCAATTCTGCAGGAAAAATCAACATTCACGATACACAAAATGTTTTTGCTTTCTGAGCTTTTGACCGAGAAATCTTTGAATGGTTCTGAGGTTGTCAGTGTCGCACAGTAACACAGCTGTTAGCAGATGCGTGTTCATGGACACTCATTGCTTGACGTGTGTGAACCAACCCAAACCGTGTGTGTGTGTGTGTGTGTGTGTGTGTGTGTGTCATGGCAGTGAGGGTGACCTCTGACCTGCATCAGCTGTGTCTCTGTGTCCCGGAGCGCTCTTCATTCATCTGTAGGCAGAGAGGCAGCCAGGCTGCCCGGCCACACGGCTACAACACACAACTGTCCAGAGCCTGAAAACAAACAAACAAACAAACAAACAGGGAACACTTTACCTCCAACATGACTACTTACCATCTATTACTGCTCATACTGTCAGCGGATTCACACACAATCCTGTGAAATCTGATCATACACGACCTTTACTGACATCTACTGTTGACAAGCAGAAATTACAACAACATCTACAGGCCTCCAAAAAACAGACAGAGGTCACATGTAGGTCACACTGACTCTGAATGCCCACTAACTGATCACAAGCACTGGGTTTGATATTAAATATTATCTTTACGGTTAGGGTGATCTGCCTGAAGCTGCATGAGTTCTGGAAGGTAAGGGTGCCGACAGGTGACATTAGGCATTTTCACAGGAACCATTTCATAGTTCTGAGAACCTCCCGTTTTCTTTCATCCGCACCGCAGGAACCGTGAACTATTACAGCTCTTAGAACTACGGTTTGAGGAACTTTTTTAGCTCCAACTTCAGAGCAGGTACTTTCGCCGCACATGAGGAATTATAGTGAAGTAAGCGCATGTTGATTGGCTGAACTCAGGAGCCAGCGTCAGCAACCGCCGTTTGAAAAACCCGACAGCTGCATTAACAAGACGACACAAACTACAAACCAGAGCTCGCAACAAGATCACGTTTTTTTTGTCGTTGTATCTTCTCTGAGATTCTCTGGCGTTCAGTACGAGATTCATGGTGCATTATCACCACATACTGGAGCGGTGATGCAGTAAAGTGAGGTTTCATTTGTTGTTGTCGTGAAGTGACGTCGTAAGTCACGTAGAAGTGACGCTAGTGTACCAACTGCCGGCCAGTTTACGTGGCTTTCATAGCTGGTTCCTATTTGTGGTGCGAATGCCAACAAATAAAAAGCCCTTAAAGGCGTTTAGTTCCCCAGGAACTCCTCAGCTCCTCTCAAATAGTTCCTTGAACAGTTTGGTCCAAAAACGCCTATTAAATGTCAGCTCACACTCATAAGTTTTGGTTTCTTGTATTATTTTTACTAGCATTAACAAGTAGCGTGAAGCTTTGTTGATAATGTGTTAGGGCTCAAAGATAAATCACTGAAACATCGTCATCGCGATGTGCTCGTGCAGTCACATCACTGGACCTGCGATTTTTTAAAAAATAAATAATATAAATAGAATAGTTTCAATAATAACTTTTGAAAACCCAGCTGAGCATTTTAGCTTTGACTTCATAACAACGCGCGCATGATGACAGAGAAAAGGTGTGTGTCCCCGACTCCACCTGCATCATCACAGGACGTGTGTGTGTGTGTGTGTGTGTGTGTGTGTGTGTGTGTGTGTGTGTGTGTGTGTGTGTGTGTGTGTGTGTACTCTGAGCTGAGAGGCCGCATCCTCTGAGTTTTGAGAGTTCTGTTCTCAGTCTCAAGTGTCTTTTGAAAACAGTGGTGGCAGCGAGTCGACCTCTGTGCGGTGAGCTCTAGTGAGTCCTCTGACGGTGCTGCATGTCCCTCACACAGACGTTGGGCCAGTTAATTAACAGATTAATTAATTAATTTTATACAACAGTTAGTTCCAGCCAAGCAATTTGATTGGCTAAGAGACATTAAAAAGTGGCGATATTTCACCACAACATCACGGTTTCTTCACTCTGTATTTATTACTCCGCATCAACGCTTACGCGTTGCCATGGCAACATTCTAATCTACAGCTGCGATCAACAGTTACACTGTAACGTTAATTCATTCAGCCGCTGCCAATCGACCGGCCTCAAACATGGATTTCTTTCAAAACATAGCGTTTGATCACGGGCCGTCTCCACCAATCACAGCCTCAGGGCCAACGCCATCCAGAAGCTGTCAGATGTGGCTTGAAGGGAGGAAGATCGTGACGGTCAGTGGGCATCGGTAAGATGTTGCTTTAACTATGTAGCATTACTGTAGAGCCGCGACAGCGATGTGTGATACGGATTAGGCCTGATGATAGTCACACCCTTCGAAAACATCGTTTGTCTTGCAGGTCTGAGAGCTCAGTGAAAAGCTGCAGGAAGTCGTCCATGGACAGCAGGAAAAGATGGAGCCACATACTGTCGGATCGATCCTCAGAGTCGGCCCGTCAAGCCACAGTCAGCTCTGCTTTCACCTGACACTTATTTCACCGGCTGCACAGTCAGCGGCAGCGTGCAGATCAGTTTGTGTGCTGACACAAAGCAGCGCGGTGCCTGCTGTGAGCGCCTGGTGCAGCGGCAGCCTGTGTGCGCTGCGTTGCCAAGGCAACAGTGAGAGTTTAATCCTGAGGGAACTGTTTTGTTGGTGGAGCCAAATAAAATTCTTGAATACTCTATTTTGACACCTTTCTTCAACATTTTTCTTACTCAGCATCACTATTTAAACTGTTGTTGAACTGTCGTACGTGGCCTCGTGTCGACGACCGAACCACAGCCGTGACGATACGTCACCACCTTCAGTGTGATATTACTTAATAATCACGTTTTATTACTGAGCCTTCTCTATACGCACACACACTGTTCTCATCAAGAATGTCCATGCTGTCTCAGAGAAACGACGTTTTCTTAAATAGTTTAGATAATTAACGTGACGTTGTGCTGAACGGCTGAGTCTCTGCCTGGATCATTCAGAGACGTTTCTGTGAAAGAATCAAATCTACGACGCTGGAGTCAAAGCAGAGTCCAGATGGAGTCGACGCTTCAGTCTGGGGGTCTTTAAACAACAAAATCACTTTGGTGAGGGTTTGGAAGAGATTGTAATTTCAGTTAAATATTTTTTTATAGCCTTGATATGTCTGGAGTCACTGCTGACTTCTGTCCATGAAATCAGACCATGATGCTGAACATCCTCACTGTGAGGGGACCGTGTGCTGCATGTCGGCTTCTTTTGTAGGAAAACCGTTGAAATACGTCGTCAGCGTCAGATACATTCATTAACAGCTTTTCCTCGTGATGTTACCCACAAAACCTGAGCTGTTTGTTGTTGACAATCAGCTGTAAACATGATTTATGAGGCTTTCATGTGGGCTCAGTGCAGGCTGTGCATGCTGTTCCTGCATGTTCCTGCATTTTTGGACCAGTGACCAATTATGCAAACTAATGTCAGCTGATCCAAATCATGTTTGAAAAAAGAAAGTGATATATACTGTATGATCTGTCTGTTATTTGATGTATTTACTGTATTTTCAACATCATCCATTTTATCCAGGGTTTACATTTTCTGGGTATCATGTCATTTAATATTTTTCTCCCGTTTTATGAGGAACAAAGTGAGTGTGTCAGTGTCCATGTGTGTAGAGAGGGAGGAAACCTACAGAAAACTGAGTGCTGTGTGAAAACAGACAGACAGACTGACTGACGTCTGACAGAGCAAAAGTGTCTGCTCAGTAAATATGTTAGAACCAATATATTTATATTTATATAATTTTAAAGAAAGATTCTTCACTACAAAAGTTCTAATCAGTCCAGAATTGGTGTTTTGTTTGTTTGTTTGTTTTGGGGTTTTTTTGTAATGTTATGTAAGATATTTATACACCCTGTGGGCACAAAATGGCGAAATATATAACAAAAAATAATGTCGTTGTAATGTGAGTTTTTCTTAATATTGTGCAGCCCCTCCATTAGGGCCCGGCCGATATGGGAGTTTTGGGGCCGATGCTGATGTCAGTATCAGGAAGTAAGAAACTTCAGAGATAGATCCTTCAGAGAGATCCGCTGTATCGGCCGACAGTCCATAAGAAACATTTTGAATGTGGTTGTCAAATACCTGTAACAAAGATACGTTATGGAGGCAGGAAATCCAACAAACTTTATTTCAAACATCAGTGTACTGACCAGTAAACACTTCACTTGTTACCAATTAAATAATGGAACGCCCTCTGCTGGACAAACTATGTTATAACACCATTTTAACTCACTAGTTCAAGCATTTTTTCCAGCCTAAATAACAATGTTACTATCGGCACTTACTGGAGAACAGATACGCCGATACCGACACATCTGCAATAGGTCAATATCGGTCGATAATATCGGCAAACCGATATATTGGTCAGGCCCTCCCTACAACGTATGTAAAAAAATGGTAGGGGTACGTTTATGTGTATATATTTATAGATATGTATGTTTGTGTATATTGTGTATATATAACTATGTAACTAATGATGTAGATGACGTTACAGTACAAAAGAGTAAAATGTGCTGCTGAACAGGACCTGGATCAGAAACTTGTCCGGGTTCCATACGCGGCTGCTCCTCCTTCTTTTTAAAACTTAAAACTGTTATTTTCTGTAGATTGTATAAAGAGAGAAAACAATGAAAAAAATGTACTTTTTCTGTGCATTTTGTCTATTGGTTTGTAGGGAATCTTATTTTTCCAAGGTGTCTGAAATAAAAATGAACCGAACTGAAATTTTGCTATCATTCAAATTCATCTTTGTTTATTGTGTTTTGTCTCTTTTAAACAAATGAATAAAACTCAAAGTATGTGTCAGGACATGGAGCGAGAGCCTGTAACCAAACTGTACAAATGTATACAAAAAAAACAATCACACTCTTTGAATTTGTATGTTTGGTTAAAAAAAAAACAAAAAACACAAACAGAAATGACCGAGAGGTGCAGCAAAACCTGCAGAGTGTTATTACATGTGTGTTGTGAACACAACATCAGTGTTTCATGTCTGTTCATCTGATTACCATCAACACATCACGACAACCCTCACCGGTACCAGTCTCAGAGAAGTCAGAGGTGATCCCAGTCCAAATTCTTCATGGTGACCCCTGACCTTTAACGATGACTAACACACACTGTCTGTTTTTGTCAACTGATTCAGTAAACACACTTCAGCATGTTATTTGATCACCTTCATATGGCGCTCCGTGTCACACACTCAGTCTCTCTAAACTCGCCCACATGTCAAAGACAGGAAAGAAGTTTGGGCAGTATTTACCTGCTCTGCTGAATTCAGGAGTGTTGCTGAGATGTTTAACACTCGTCTGAGTTCAGACGATTCATTCTGCTCATCTGCAGAGAAAAAAAACAAACAAACAAAACAAGGTTACAGGAAACCCAAACGCAACGATTCAACATAAAGAAGATGACTCTGACTTTGAGGGACTAATAACAGTAAGAAATTCCAACTTCATTACTTGAGAATAACTCGAGACATTTAACAGACGTACAGAACAAACACAAGGAGAGAAGGATCAGTCACACACCGGGACTTTGGTCAGAATGAAGGGGTGGAGGCTGCAGCCACGTTGTTTTGTGGTCAACTTGTTCTATGTGAACATTAGTTAGAATGAGCCACACTCAGCGTAACGCCCCCTACTGACGAACCGTTTGCGCAGATTAATTTGAAAGGGCAACAACCAATGAGGACAGAGTAATGGCTGACTATACGTGAAAGTTGGTCTCTCGCTCATGGACGAACATCTCGCTCCTGTGGTTCGGCCAAAAATATTTTCTAAAACAGTTTGTAAACAACTCAAGTATGTATGTTATTAAATGTTCAATAATTCTAATTTTATCTGATGCAACATGTTTTGCTTTCTCATGCAGACAAATCTCAGTCTGACTGTCAACTGGTTGTTAGAGAATAATTTCACTTGTCTATAGGTTAAGGGTCAATCCCTCAGTGTTTCTGTTAGATTACTGCAGGAGA
>JAPQLA010071167.1:0-10071 GCA_029822935.1 Naso vlamingii | reverse complement strand
TGTGCGAGCTTTTTCTTTCCTTTGTTGCTCTCATGTGTGTTGGCTGACGCACCTGGTCAAAGATTTTCTTTTGACAAGGTCAGGAAGAGTGCAAACACCTTTTCTCCTTTTTAGCATAAACATTTAGGAAATCCATTACTGAAAAACGGGGGGGTCCTAAACCTATAGTATGCGGCATGCAAGTTATTTTCAAAATTTAATGGCAGTGAATGAAGGGCTACAGGTGACCCTTAGCGGTTATATTGCGCAAAGGCACCATCATCATAAAATGTGTACACAGCGAAAATTGCCCACTGTAAACTTGTAGATTTTTGTACACATGCACACCCCAAGTCCCTATGTGTTGTTTCCCCATTCGTCACGCTTCACATGATCTCCCTTGCAGTGAGAACATAATCAACATCAGCCAGTATCCTTAAGCCTTAGCTTCCTGGTGGTTAACGACTTACAGACATTGCTGACCTTTTTTGTTTATACTTACAGCCATTGTGGAATTAAATTCTGCATTTTATAATACCACCAATCTTGTAATTAATCATCAAAACAGATCACTAATAGACGAAGTTGTCCGCTACCCCTGTTTCGCTGTATTGCGAACCACAATGTAAGGTTCATGTTTCCCTCTCACATTTCAGTCGAGAACAGTTCCCTGATGTGTTCTCTGGATCTACTGTGTGGATAGGAATAGGTATCATTAATGAATGGAAGGGTAATTCTGGGTCACACCATACTTAACTGTCGAAGTTCAGCCCAGATTCGTTTTTACTGAAGACAAACTCATGTGGAAATGTAACAGGAGAAATGCTTCTGAGTCATGGGAATTCAAACAAATTTCTCTAAACAAGAATTATTTTGAAGCAATTTTATGCACATAGTGGATAGCTGTACTTTTTTTCCCCCTAAAACACTCAGCCTACCTACTTGGTGCTGGCATTAAATCTAATTTATGAAATCTAAACGTTGTATAAGAACCATTCTTCTTAAACCGGCTAGTCCTAGAGTGGAGTCTGGAACCAATACTCAAAGATTATTCATTCTACTTTATGCTGCATTCGCATGGGATCAGGTAGTAGGTAGACGGGGGGTGACATCTCAGCAGGTTTTCAGGCTGTGGTTAATACAACTCCAGGTGTTATTACACCAAAATAAACAGCTTCTCATTGTTGAGATCACACAATTACATCAGGTGGTAAATTACATTGCAGAGGAAAACTTAAAATATTGTGACATTAAATGACAATGCCATCTGCCGTTACTGTTGCCGGCATTCTCTGTGAGCCTCATCAAATATTATCGTCCTGTTCTCATCCACTTAAATGACATCAGGTTTGCCATCTACCGTACGGCTGATTCCATGTGAATGCTGCATTACACTTTATCCACACCTACCTGCGCATTGGCTTTGCGTCCATGCACTGAAGAACTATGTTTGGTCTCAAGCCTTGGGGTTAACCTACAAAGACAACACAACAAATCAAACTCTGATTGTACTCAGTCTGTTTGATTAACTGTAAAAAGACAGACGCACAGCAGCTTCTCAGAAGTAAAGCCAAAATATCTTGTTTGCCCCTAGTGTTCTGCAGAATGTGTCCCAAATCCCACTCCTCAGTGGTCGCAGATGGGACATGGATCAAATTTAAACACCTCACCTCACCTTAAGCACCTCTACTACAGATTTAAGCAAGCTGCTAGCAGACAGAAAGAAAACAAAGCACCACCTGCCTTTTGATTACAATGTGATAATGGAGCAAAACTCAAAATAAGAGGAATCTTCCAGTGACAATCCCTGTCCACACATCCAAGCTTTTTACGTAAAAATCTAAAGAATATAACAGTTACATAATGAAGTGCTGCCTGTGCCTCCTGAAAAAAACTGAGGTCTTGGCTTTAAAAAACTCTTACCTCTGCAATAGGGCTGGGCAATATGGCAAAAATATATCCTGATGTTTTTCATGGCAGGATCACGATCTCGATTTTATCAGAACACTTTAGTTTATCATATTGGTTAAGACTGTGTTACAAGTTACGGTAAATACAGGGCCCATGGTTTTGTTAACAAACATACAGTAGGCTTATGTTTGGATCCTGGCTCCTCAAAATGATTTTGTTTTGATTTAGGAATTATTAAATTAATAAGAAAAATATTTTTTGATACTGTTTAAATTGCATCACCAATTACAAATACATGGTTTGTCAATCATAAAACTGCTTATGGATACATACTGTATTTAGAAAGACTCCCAAAAAGTCTCTTGGCAGACACTGGCAAACCACTGGCAGTCGCTGACACAGCATTAGTGTAGTAATAAAAACTATCACTACTGCAATGAAAAATCTACTCTCCTTTGAACAGGGCTGCACGATAGAGAAAAACTTACATTGCAGCGATATTATTTTTTGCAATATGTATTCCAAATTTTTGCCCACAGTGTGTAAAAATCTCGACTGATTAAAACTTTCATGGTGAAGAATCTTTCTTTAAAACTATTCAAATGAAAGCCAATTCAAAACTTCATTTATCAATATAATGGTTCTAATGTACTTGATAAACTGATTGACATTTTTGCTCTTTAAGAAACCTGTCACAGTCTGTGTATTTACACAACACTCTAGTTTTCTTTAGGTGGCATCTTTCCTCTCCCTTTTCTTCTCTGTTAATATTACCTACAGATATGGGCACTAAGTAGGAACATTCACTTCATTCCACATGAAGCAGAAGAACAATATTAAATGACGTGATATCCAAAAATACAAAACTTGGATAAAATGGATGATGTTAAAAAAACAGTAGACATATCAAATAAAATAGAGATAATATAGCATATATCACTACAGCGAGATCTATTACATTATATTTCCTTTTTTTTCCGTTTTTTTTAACATGATTTGGGGTTTTTGTCATTAGTTTGCATAATTGGTCACTGGTCAAAGAATACAAAAGCAGGCCACAACAGGATTCACAGCCTGAATTTAACTCACACGAAAGCATCATAACTAATGTTTTCAACAACAAACAGCTCATGTTTTGTGGGTAACATTACGAGGAAATGCTATTAATGAATGTATCTGGCACTGACAATGTATTTCAATGGTTTTCCTACAGAATACGCAGTCATGTGGGACACGATCCTCTCGCAGTAAGGATGCTCAGCACTGACAGCACATGGTTCATGTTAGGGGAAGATTGTGTTCTGGTTTAATGGGAAAAAAAAGTCAGCGGTGACTTCAGACATATAAAGGTTATAATAATATTTAACTGAAATCATGATCTCTCCCCAGCCTTAACCAAAATGATTTTGTTGTTTAAAAGACAGACAGACTGAAGTGTAGACACAACCTGGACTCTGATTTGACGCTAGTGCAGTAGAACCGATTCATTCAGAGAAACATCTCTGAAAAATCCAGGCAGCGATTCGGCCGGTCAGCACAACATAACAATTATCTAAACTATTAAGCATAATTTCTTGGAGACAGAATGGATAGTCATGACGAAAACAGTGACTGTGCTAGTGCATGTTTGCAGCACGTCGTAGAGGAGGTTTTGTTATAAAATGCGCAAGACAATTAATTAATTAATCCGTTAATTAACTGGCCCAAAGTCCCTGTGGCATATAGGCAAAATTCAGCACCATGAGTGGACTTATTAATGCTTACTGCTCAGTTGCTACACATGTTACCTTTTCTCTGTCATCATGCTCATGTAGTGATGAAGGAAAGGCTAAAATGCACGGTCAGATTTTCACAACTTAATAATGAACCCATTTTATTTATATTACTTAATGTTTAAAAAAAGAATATTGCAGGTCCAGCGATGTGACTATTGCGCATGCACACATCATAATGACGATGTCTAAACGATATACCGTTCAGCACTACTTCTGAAGATTTTAGGTTTATTTGCCCATGACTGGCCTTTAAATTTCTGACGCAGCAAATGTGACCTATCTGGGGTACATTTAAGTTTAAGGTTTTAGGAAAAAGCAAAGACATCTCCTCCTTCGGTAGGAGGAAGTAAAAACACCTGTCTAATGACAATCTTTGTACAGGCACAGGTCAGTATAGTCAAGGTCTGATATCTGAGAAAAAAAAAACATTAAGAAGAAGAGAGGCAGGTGGGGGGCAAGTAAGAAAGTGGAGAGATAGTAAAGTCAAGATTGTTCTTTTGGCAAAACAGCAACTGCATAGCTTTGTGTGTGTGTGTGTGTGTGTGTGTGTGTGTGTGTGTTGGGGGGTACAATTCAGAATAAAAATTTTACATATATTCACCCCTCTTGCTGTTACAGAATGCTGTAAACAGGTTCTGTACATTACAGTTTTCAGTCAATATTTCACAAATATTGTTAACTTTATCACCCATCAGGTTTCACTAGTAAGTTCGTACAATTGTGAACCTAAACGGATTCAGTGGCACTGGAGCAGCAAGACAGTGGCACAAATGTTCAGAAGCTTTGCGTCAAAATATTTCAAATGACAGGCCTATCTCTAGTTGTGATAGTCCTAACTGTTACCCTGTTAAGTTATTTGTTTCAGGCAGCATTCTTCGTATGACAGTGAAAAAGTTCAGACTAGGGCTAACAGTTTTAGCAGATAGACAGATCCGGATCGGAAATCAAATAGTTAGCGAATTAGCTAATCAGAATTTCCAACTGTATGACAGGAATGAGGTTACGGGGAGGTTAATCCATATTTGTTGCGAAACCAGCTAAGATAAACAGAAAGAAAGTCTGCTCGCAGGGCTATTTTTGTTTCCGTAAAACTATAAACTTAATAAGCTAACCTTCGCTAACGGGTTAACTTCATTTGCAGAGGATGTCTGAGAACGCTACGTGCAGTCGCTAGCACTGCGGAGAGTAAGGGTTACGACTACTCTCAGAACAATACAAACATCTAGGCGAATAGATACAACCAAATACAATGTTGTGTACTGAAAACAGAGATATTTTCTAGTTAACCGACGTGTTGACGAACTTATCTGTGGCCGACTCAGCCTGTTCCTGCATCAGGTTAGAAATCACCGATTGAATGTTATGAACTAAAATGCTAACGATAGCTGAGTTAAAATGACCGTTTCCGAGAGGACATTTGCTGTCATAGTTGATAATGACAACTATTCAACAACATGTAAACACGTTTTAACAGACTGTACCTTATATTTCCATTTCAACGACACGGTGAAATCACCCAAGCTGCTAATGTTTACAATTGAACGTCGTCGGTAAAACGCTGTCGCTATTCCTCCCGTCTTGTGCGCGTGCCAAAAGCGCAATTTCCTGATGGTGTATTTTCAAAATAAAAGTATTAGATAACTAATTGCACTTCGCACGATATGAAGATGAAGCTCTTGGCGTTTTGAGATTATATATATATATATATATATATATATATAGTACTAGTCAAAAGTTTGGACACACCTTCTCATCGGCGAAACATCAAAGAAAGAGGGCGCCCACTTAATAACCCAAAAGATGTCATCACTCAACTGGCGATCCCACAGAGTCCAAGCAGCAAGTCTCACGTATGCAAATAAGGGATACTAACACCTGGTCCTATATCCTATATCTGGAATATCAAACCATCTCAATCGGGTTTCGCGATGTGAATGCTGAGGACCTTTTATGCAAATGCACAGTGCAGTCAGTGCCATGCCTGCGGGAGAAATCACAGGCCGGCAGTCTTAGCTACATTTACAGCTGCAATTTAGTTGAACTGTATACCATCCTGACCATTGCTTTGTGACTGATAGTGACAGTGCCTGTGAGTTGTTGCCTTGTAGTAACTAGAGAGAGGAGTTTCTCACGCCTAAAGCTTATTAAAACACATCTAAGACAACCAAGCTCCAGGAGCATCTGTCAGCTCTTGCTCAGATTTCTACTAAGCACGAAGTAACAAGGTCAGTTGATGAAGATGAATTAATTCGAGCATGCTCAGCACTCAAGCATAGGAAGGGGAGGTTTTAGTTAGACTGAGTCAATGGTAAATCTTTTTACACATTTTTAGTGGAAATAATGTTTAATAAGAATACTAGTAATGTTGAAGTTGCTTATTTTTGCTCAATGTGTATAGGCCTTGACCCACTGATTCTTCTACCACTGTTTATCTCCCCTGCTTGCTCCCATCTGTCTCTGAATCTCGCTGTCATTCTGCTGAATACAGCTCCAACCTTATGTCAAAACTAACATTACTGTTACTGAAGTTTCAAACTTTTCATTGCCAAGCAAAATCATATGCACTTTTAGTTTTATGTGTTGTTAATTTCATTAAGGGAATTGCTTAAGCCGTTTTTTTTTTTATGTCAACTAATACATGACAGTTTTATACAACAAAGTCAAGAAATAAAAATCTTTCTCTCTTTTACTGGGACATTCCAAAGGATAGCTAAGTTAAAGTGACCGTTGCATCCCAAAACACCTTGGCAAGTGTTTTTATTGTCTGCGTCACAATGAGTTTGGTGGTCGTTTACACTGGGGTGAATTCAGGAAAAGTGGCACACTTTTTGGTAGATGCTCCACTTACAAAAAACTTATTAACTTACTTTTGTGACATTTATATAAAACATTTTCAGTCTTATTAACATTTTTATTTTGGATATGATTGGGAAAACTTTTCCAAAGGTACGCACTTTCAAACATACCACGTCCACCTTTCTGTCAGGCAGCATGTTCAGAAAAAGTGTGTGGTGGCCGCATCAGCTGCTGCCACCTCGTGTTAGTATTTCTTTTGTTAATGTGTTAAGTTTCATTTATTTCTTCCCTCTTAAATAAATCACACCACACATTTACTTTTGTTAAAAAAAAATCACACTTCATTGGGTTTATGACAGTTGTTTTCTAATTTGGGTGCACACAGTGTCACATGCTTTCATTTGATATCAGGTCTTTTAATTTCAAGTGATACTTACCTTTCTCTCTGTTGTGTCTGCCCGAGATCCAATGACAAAAGGCCTGCTGCAAGTTCAAGATGGTCTTTTAAGACCTGCCCAAAGGAAGTTGTGGCTACCAGCAGTGGGGATTGGAGAAGGGGAAACTTGGGGTGCGTCTCAAGTCTCTTATTTGTCGTTTCCTCGCTCCTCAATTGAACTGGAAGTTGTTTTGGCAGCACCATCTTGAGGACTGTTCCAAAGCTCTTATTTGTGCACCAAGGAGTGAGGATCGAGGAACGAGGAACGAGGAGCGAGGATGCACGAGTCAGTCCTCTGCGGAAGTCTCCAAGCTCAACGATCGGGTAGAAAAATTCCGCCTCCACAGCTGGAGCATTTGAACAACATGGCGGAGAAGCAATTCAAGTTTAAGTGGCCCATATTCACTTCTTTTTTTGCGCTGAATTAATTCAGACGTAGTAACGTGAAGGAGTCCGGAGAGCAGTTATATTTAACGCATAGATAATACAAGCGTCATAATACATTAAAAAAAAACGTCATATTGGGAATTAGTGAAGATTGGAAAAACAGAAGAGGGGCTCTACATAGAATTTGTAGTGTTTGTTGAAATATATGAATGGGTAGTTATTTCCAAATCACTTGGCTTGAATAAGAAAAAACACAGAAGACAGCAGTAGTGGGGAAGCACTCCAGCCACACTCTGCAGTAAATCCAGCCACTCTGTGTCATCGTAAAGGGACATTGCTTCATGTGAAGCCGCTGAGGAAAGGACATCTCATTTCTCTTGAAATGTCTTTCCTCATTTTCTCTCTCCTCACTTTGGTTTCCTTGCGTCTTTCCATGCATCTATGGAGGGCGGGACTAAGATGCAGGGAAAGGACGTAAGTGAGGGAAACATGGACACAATTTAAGAGACTTGAGACACACCCTTGGACTCATTATCAGCTAAATAAATCCTCCTTTTGTTGTTTACTTTGCTCTCTTAGATTTTTTGATTAGCTGACCTCTTTTTTGTTTATGGGCCCTGTTTTTGTTTTGTTTTTTTCTCATGTCTTGTCTAAAAGTTAAATTGACTATTTTTGTTAATGATTTTAAAATCTGATCCGTCCTTGATTCTGATTGGCTGAGCCATGTTCCAAGCTGTTGTCAAATACTCAACACACACAGCTCTGACCGCATTGCAACAATGTAACTGTGCCAGCCAAACAAGTTGTTTCAAAATGTCAGATTTTGTTAATTTTAATTTGCCAGGAGGGCTAAGCCTGGATGAGTGGTGGAAAGAGAGGACACGATGGAGGAGGAAGAGAAAAAGTAAAGGAGACATGCTGAAATTAAGGAGAGAGACGCTGAAGATCTGGAATAAGTCTGGAAATGTAGCTGGGGTCATTAAACAGGCCTTGTGGTGAGTTTGCTGTTTTGAGACCTGGTGGGCTAAGAAAGATCTGGCTATTTATTTTAAATCAATCATCAAAATAGAGCTAAACCGGACTCTCCGTTGGTTTTATGTCACTGTTAAAAATGCGAAAGGTGAACCTTATGGTTTCAGCAGTTATATTGGCCTACATGTGGGACTTAACTGTTACATCAATGATCCACCAAGCAGCTGTTCCTGGTGTCTGATGAAAGATCCTGTGTTTACCAAGCAACAACGTATTGGCTGGAGTAGTAGAAAAAAAATTTGTTGAGAAGGACGTGACAAAACAATTGCACAATTGATAGCGATATCCAGATAACTATTAATGGTCACCTCAGATAAATGTTAGTAATCACAACATCTTTAAGCGTGCTTTCCACTGTGTCTGTGTGCTGCTGCTGCACGGTGTGCTGCGTCTATGTGTTGCTAGGCAACCATTTTGCTAAGTGTCGCGGAAGAACTATATTGCTCGGCAGAAGAGTGATTGTTATCAATAAATTATTGCAAAAGTGCAGTGATAAATAAAAAGGCAGCAGCAGTTTAAATATTGCACAACAGATCAGGTTTGTATTGCATGTTCATGGTCCTTGTCAGTGATTATCTAGTGTGTGTGTGTGTGTGTGTGTGTGTATGTGTGTGGACTGGTATGTGCCCCAGTATAATGGTTTCCAACGGTTATTGAACTAACCACATGAGACAAGTGCTAAAAATAGCCACTGGAGTGTGCATACATAAGTCCAGGTGCAGGTGAGTCAGGTAGGTAGGCTATGAAAACATGACACTAAAGTAAGTTTGTAAATAATACCTATGATCTTATTTAGACTAATACATTATTGGCTCCTTTAGATGGACATCAGAACATTCTTTAGATGGAGCAGGAGGAGGTAAGCAGGAGAGATAAGTTTGAAGGAAGTAAGTCTTGATAACCAAACTAGCTTATGGTGCTCATATTAGAACAACCTCAGCTGTCAGAGTCACATCAGACATCAGATGAGAAAGCATCAGGTCTCAAACACCTCTGTCAAGTCTAAGGAATTGCATTAACGTTAAGCAAAAGGACCTGACACTGGATCAATCAATCTTTCTGATATGAAATTAATCATTTGATTTGCTAGTGCTACTTTAGGTCACTACATAAACAGCTGGCACTAACTATGGCTGTTATGTGCAAATTACATAGCAACTAAAAAGGAATGTTGTTACAGTATATAGTGTTTTTTTTTTTAGTTGTTGCAAGTAAACTTAATGAGTTTCAAACCTAAGTTTTAACTTACACCATGTTAGCTAGCTAGTTATTCATAGAAACGACCCCTCTGCATTGATATATATGTCCTGAGACCTGACAGTATTTCTTTAGATCTAGTGCTTTCTCATCTGATGTCTGAGACCAGGGGCCTCATTTATCATTGTGGATACACCTTTTTTTACACCCTTTTTCCTCCATTTTGTGCGTACGCTCTTTTCTCCGCAATATTTGGGATTTATCAAACCCAAACCTTGCGGGAAAAAGTGCGTAAATTTACACCCAGCCAGACCCTGGCGTAGCGGGATTTACACACTTTTTGAAGAAGAGGAGGAATTGGCGACACCGCATCTGAGGCAGAGAACTGCATGGTGTGACACAGAGGGAGGGAGGGAGAGAGAGAGAGAGAGAGAGAAATCAAATCAGTCAAGTAAAAATTCTGAAAGAAGCTGTCAAATCAGTCAAGTAAAAATTCTGAAATAAGCTGTCAGTCATGTATAGGCTAAATATTTTTATACTACATTGTATACACTGTCA
>JAPQLA010071053.1:0-10077 GCA_029822935.1 Naso vlamingii | reverse complement strand
CTCCTATTGCTTCATTAAAGAACACGCAGGATTTGGCTCACACATAGACAAGAGAGCGTAGGAGCGCAAATCCAACAGGGTTTACAAGGATGTTATAGGGTGCATAATTGCAGAGCAAAATGGGGTGCTACTTACCGGAGACAGATGGACAGGCACTCTGCAGCCATCCTACAAATTCGAGCAACAATCCCAGCCAACAGGTTGTCAAACTGGGCAGTGGTCAGCCTCAAATAGTGCTGGAAATGGTACACTCTCCTGCAGTATATCAGTTGTGGAGGTCCTACACTGGTTTGGGAACTTAACAATGTTGGATTCAGGATAATAAAATGATTCGGAGCCTGTTAAGTTGTGTCACACAGCTCTATGTCAGCCACAGTTAGCGTTAGCTCGTAGCATCAGGAGGAAGGAGGACTTGTCATTTTCTAACGTGAACCACAGCTGGTTTAATCATCCTTTCTGAACAGTATCAGTTGTAGAAGTCCCAGAAACACTGGAAAACTTAACGACACCATGGGTGTGTTCATAATATAATCCTGTGGTGTATGAAGTAGTGTTGTCAGAGCTCCACCATATTCAAACACAGCAACAGTTGTTTTGACCGCTATGTCTGATTCAAAGTCCATTCAGTAAATTCTGGCAATGTTGGTGCTGTCGGGATATCGTTGGAACAGGCAATGAAACTGTCCGAGCTGTGTGCGCTTCTGCAGGATGTTGTGCACCCAGACACGATGGCTTTTGGCCCTCTGGCATCTCTGGACTTTCCACAGCAAGGCAGTGGGAACAAGCGTGGTTTGGTATCTGGGAGACAAGCCCCTCCTCCCCCTCCTGTTGCCTCCGGCCAGAAGGGCAAAAACTAATTTGATCAAGCGATGATAATGATGATGACAATTGCGCTATCACGCGTCACAATTTTTTTTTTCGCTTTTGGTGTGTACAGGCCTTAGAGCTGTTGCTATTGGGTTTAACCCTCGTGCATGCGCAGTCCTGAAGATTTCTTTCCCGCCATTGTACCATACAGTGGCCCTTCTCAGGTCTGCCTGAGCAGTATAAAACACTATCAGGGCCTGAGCTCTGCTCCCTCTTTTTCTTCAGCATAAGCAAACAAAAGAACAGAAGATTAAGAAGACTGGGAAGTTTACCATGGTATCCACTGGTCAGCATTCTGCCAGCAGCGTTCACCTCTGCCCTTCCTGCCAAGCTGGCTACATCATGGATTTCGACCTCACTGCCTGCTGCAAGACCTGTCTTGGCCCGCAACACGCCAGATTTGCCCTCACCCCTCGGGCCACGTGTTCCAACTGTGCCACTTTGCCCACGGAGGAGAAGTAGCAGCGGGTTGTCGTCTTTGCAGCCTTGCAGGAGGATGACGAGGACGACGGCTGGGCAAGATGCGTGGAAGAACTACTGGATGTTGTTCCTGACCAGGCAGGGTTCTGCGATGATGGGCGAGAGTTCCCTGACTCAGCTCCCTGCATTGCTGGCTCGCCCCTGGCTCACCACTCTTCCCAGTGTCTTCCCAGTTCTGGAGAATGATACCAATGAAGAGATACAGCCCACGTGACTACTCTTCCCTCACCGGCGGCTGGCCCCCTCCCTTGTGGCGCTCTCTTCCGGGACCTCCCGGAGATCATCAAGGCAGTGGCCAGCAGTAAGGAATGCCCATGCCTCCAGAGCCACCTGTACCTGTTCTGAGTGCCATGTTGAGGGATATTTACCGCTCGGAGCAGGAATCCGGGTGTCTACCTCTGTGGCTTCCCCCTGTCCCTCCGCTGGAGCCCAGTCTGGCGGCTATCTTGCTACCAAAGGCCACATTTTTTTGGCAGAAGGAAGTCGATGCCACCTTCCCAGTGTGACCAGGTCACCGCCCGCCTCACGGACCAAGCCCACCAAGTGTGCAGCCCAGACGGCAGCAGCAATAATTAACATCTCCCTGTTCACCTCCTCCATCTCCTCCGTCGCTGCTCAGCCTGGCACTCCTTCTGCTGAGTTAACATCAGAGATAGGCAAAGGCTACAGTGGCTATCTTGACCCTCTCTATGGCTGCTGTGGTGGCTCAGGCTCACATCAAGCCATGGATGATGATGCTGCAGCACAACATATGGCTTCACATGTCCCAGCTGCCTGAGCAAATCAGGAAAGGTTTGCTTTACGGCACCATCAGTCCCAACAGGCTCTTTCGGCCACTCCTCCCTAACATTGTCAACCATCTGCAGCAGGCATCGGAGGAGGCAGAGAAGGTGCATAAGCACACTTCTTGGAGTAGAGCTTCCTCTTACCAACAAGGCTCTTGGTGGAACAGGCGAGATTTTCGGCCGAGAGTGAGATGCTCTACAGCCACTGCTGTCATTGCGTCGGAGCGGGATGGAGTTTCTACATTCTCACACAGTTTCACGAGCAAAGTTGTTTTGTCTCGTAAACATAATGCCGCCTCTCAGTAATCTCTCCACTTCCCATTCAACAATGTGCAGTAGTGAGGGTCTCTCCCCTTGGCGTGAAAGTAATGTTGAAAAAAGGCATTTTCATGTTTCCACTGACAAACCACCTCCTTCACAACCCTTTCAATTCGGCCCTCCCATGGGCTGTGATGAGCGCACATTCAGCTCAAGCAAGCGGTGGTGAGGGCTCTCTCTTGGCTTACAAAAATGTCCACAGAATATCCACCATTCAGTGGGGTGCTAGAGTCAGTCATGTCATCTCAGTCAGAGTCAGCTGCTCTGACGACAGAGTTGAAGGAGCTCATGGACAAAGGGGCAATTTCCAGAGTACCGGCAGGCGAGAAAAACAAGGGTTTTTACCCGCGTTACTTCCTTGTGCCGAAGAAATCAGGCGGTATGAGGCCGATTCCCGATCTGGCTCTCTTCAACAAATTCATAATGAAGGGGCCCTTTCACATGCTCACAATAAAGCATGTTCTGGAGTGTGTGCGTCCCGGCAACTGGTTCACTTCCATCGACCTAAAAGACGCTTATTTTCATGTGCCAATCATCCAAAAGCACAGAAAATTCCTGCATTCCTCATTCAACGGAGTCCAGTTTCAATACAACCGTTTGCCCTTTGGTTATTCTCTGGCTCCTTGCACTTTTTCCAGGTGTGTGAAAACAGCTCTTGAGCTGTTACGCAGGAGAGGCATCAGAGTGCTTTTTTATCTGGACAACTTGATTGTGATGGCGTCCTTCAGGGAGAGCACAGCGCTTCACACGGTGGAACTGGTAAAGCACCTGTCTCTGCTGGGGTTTGCCATAAATTGGGAAAAGAGCTCTCCTCTTCCCTCCCAGTTGATAGTTTATCTGGGGGTGCAAATGCGCTCGCCCCCTCAACATGAGAGCGAGGTTATCTCTGGCCTGACTGGAGGCACTCAGCGCTCTTCTCTCACACATCTCACCACGCATGGTGGTTTCGACTCTGCTTGTGATGCGTTTGCTAGGCAAGATGTCAGCCAGTCATGTTGTTGTTCCTCTGGACCTCCTTCACATGAGAAAAATCCAGAGATGGTTGGGCCGCCTCTGCCTCAACCCAATCTGGCACAAGAGGCACATGTTGATTATCCCCTCCACCCTGCAACCGGACCTGTCATATTGGAAAACCCCCGGCTTTCTGTCTGCGGGGTTCCCCTCTGGAGAGTTACGTCACACATTCCAGTGTATAAGGATTCTCTGCTCGGGTGTGGGGGGGGACGTGTTTCCCACATGTAGTGGGGGGTAGAAATGGCAAAAGCCTCCATCTCTTAACATAAACTGCCTGGAGCTTTCCACGGTGCTGAAATTGCTGAAACACTTTGCTCCGCTCCCGACAGACAAGCATGTGATGATAAGGACCCACAACAAGACAACTGCGGCTTATATAAATCGACAAGGCAGTGTCTGCTAGGCTCATCTGCTGGAGTTAGCCAGGAGCCTTCTGTTGTGGTCACAGGCAAATCTGCGCTCCATCAGAGTAGTTTACATTCCGGGCAAGCAGACCTGGGCTGATGTCACACAGCGGCCCTCCTCAGAGCGAGTGGAAGCTGGACTCCTCTCTGATCCAAACAATATGGGACAGATTCAGGAAGGCCAAGGTGGATCTGATTGCCCCTCAGGAGAATGCACAGTGCACTCTGTGGTTCTCTATGAGCCCCCAGGATTCTTTGCCATTGGGCCTGGATGCCTTCTCCCACTGACCGTGGCCCAGGGCTCTCTTGTATGCCTTTCCACCAGTTCCTCTGATTCCCCACTTATGAGCACACATTCAGGAAGAGGGACTGACAGTCATTCTGGTGGCTCCGCAATGCACAAGCGCGTCGTGGTTCCCATTACTGATTCAGCTGCTGTCGGGGAAACCGTGGCAGCTCCCGTGGTGCAAGGACACACTCTCCCAGCTGGGTGGTGCGATCCGGCACACCCCAGTGATAGGCCAGTGGTTATGGATCTGGCTCCTGAGCGGGAGCGCTTGGAGAGGCTAGATCTGCCCCCTGATGTGGTGGTGCAAGGGCTCCGTCTACTACAGCATCATATTCAGCAAAATAGTCTGCTTTTCGGTGCTGGTGTGTGGAGAGGAACACGCACCCTACGTCATGCCCTCCTCCTCCTTGTGCTATCTTTCCCTCAATTATTAGTGGATAGATGCTTATCGCTATCTACTGTCAAAACATATGCTGCGGCCATTTCATCTCGCCACGAAGGGTTTGGAGAGAGATCTGTTTTTGCGCACCCGTTGGTTAAGCATTTTCTGAAAGGAGTGGAGTTTTTGATTTTCTGGGTCGAACTGATGATTGGTTGATATGTTGTGGTATGATTTGTTTTCTCTGACGCTATTTTGCTGGTTTATTATTATACACGGTTTGCACTCAACCCTATTTGCAGTGTTATTGTGTTGTTTGTGGCTTTGTTCCCTGATGGTTGTTGATTCTGCTTGTATTTTCATACTTTATGTGCGACTGACAAACAAACAAACAAACAAAAAATACTGACACCCTGATGACGTATTGTTAGGCACTGACCTAACTGGCACCCCAAACAAATATTCAGTCAGACCGTTACAAGAGGACATACAGAGTTACACCAGGAAACGGACTATCTACGGCACAGCAAAGCTGATGTGGAGCAATTAAATAATCTCATGTTGCTCTAGGCATTCATTTTAATGTTTTGAAAAGTTCTTTTCGTGTTAAAAAATGACTCGCTATATTGCTAATCCGTTTTCCTGCGAAGGAGAAAAGGCAGAGGTTTTAAAGAAGCAATGTGTAGTGTTTAGCTCCATCCAGTGCTAATATTGAATATTGAATAATATTGGTCTTTTATTGTCGCACACAGTTGTTGCAATCATTTATATATCAAACCGTTGTAAAATACTCTACAAATAGCTGTGACTGCATCACAAGAGTATTACTGTGCCAGACAAATTGTTCCAAAATGTGATGTTTTGTTGTTAAATTTGACATACTGGGTAGGCTTAACCTGGATGAGTGGTGGAACAATTAAAAAAAAAAAGTGCCAAGACAGATCTGGCTATTGATTTTAAATCAATCACCTTATAGCCCCTAATTACAATGAGAGAAGTGATGTCAGCGTTAACAGAGACTCAGCTGGCTTTGCAAACAGTAGGTGAGTCTTGGATGCCACCTTCAGTGGCAGTAGACTCCTACTAAGGGCTCCTATTCTTCCCTTTGTGTAACATTTACAAAAAAACAGTAGCCCACTTGCCCGGTCGCCAAGGATGTTATCTGTCTTGTCGGAACATTTCTTTTATTTAATATGGTGTAGATTTTAATATTGAGGGGATTTTGACTCACTAGAGACTGAAATTTCTCTCAAAACAAAAATAGCGCTGGCCATGTCCAGGGATTAAACCTCAGGCTATAATAAAGCCTAACTAAGCACTACTTCAGCAATTGCACAATTAATTGTGATATTTAGATAAATGATAGCCTAATATTCACGCCATCTTTAAGTAGGCTTTGGGCCTGTGTTGCTGCATGTGGTGCTTGTGTGTTGCTGCATCTAGCCTATGTGCTGAGCCTGTGTGTTGCTAGGCAACCATTCAGCTAAATGTTTCTGAGGAACTAAATAGCTCAGCAAAAGAATGATTATTTGCTATCATTAATTATTTCATATTTTGTTGCTGTGTGTTTATTTTATGAAACCATGCCAGGTGTAAGTAGTAACTTATAAAAGCAATAACCCCCAAGAGCCCGTGGTTTGCAGTGATTTTAGAACAGCTGGAATGAGGATGTGAACATTAACCAATTTGTATCAATACTTGAACAGGCACGGGCAAGATGTGGATGTTTTTTTCCTCGAGATGCATGCAGTTTTCTGCTAAAATAGACAGAGATATAATCTGTTGACAGTCATATTGACATCACACAGCAACATTCCCTGGAGTTTCAACATTTCCTGTGTGTCTTTCAAAATAAAACCTCTCACAAGCATGTATGTGCAGAAAATTCCTTCATTCTAAGATTTAATTGTGAAACATTTGAAGGATCTTGTGTTTAACAACAGACCATTTTAACCAGTAACTATTGCAAAATAAACCTATAGATGGTGGCGAAAAGCAAGGCAAGTTACACTTCTTATACAATGAATTTGCGGAAAATGTATTGGCTATTGCGTTATAGGTTCTCATAGGAAACTTGATTCAAATGAGGAGATGTACATATGTACAAAATTTCATGACTCTAGGTCAAACAGAAGATGAAATATCCCTATTCAAAATACAGTTCACCTGCTTCCTATAGTGCCTCCCTTTGAACAATCTGTGTAAGGTTAGGACCATGGCCTGGCAGCGTGACCCTCTATCATTCTGCTTTCGTAAAACAGTGGCCACCCTTTTCTGAAAAGCCATGCCATCTACAATTTCCATTGGCACTTAATGACTGCTTCTTTTTCAAACTTTTGTTGAGATGGAATTGCTCTGCTGCCTTTTCTGCATGGTCTTTGATGAGAAATTCAAGGACTTAATTTTTTCCTCTACGTTTTCTCTGTGGAGGCCTCCCAAGGGTCTCTGGTGCTTTCTGGCAAGGCTGTGGGGTAGATGGGCTGCTGGTGGAAGACTGGGAGGTACAGGGTTGTTTGTCAGCCAAGGCCTCCTTTCTATTAGGCAACACTGCTGGCCCACCAGAAGAAAAGAGATTCTCTGGTGTAACTGATGCCCTTATCCAATGGCCTCGTCCGCTAAAACATAAAATCCGAAACTGGCTACAGTCTTCTCTCCATCTTCTGTCCCTGCAGTTTGCTTGGTTTTCTGTTTTAATTCTTAAATGGGTCCCCCCCTCACACACCACACATACAGACACGCGCACACACACACACAGACACGTGCATACACACACACACACACATCAAAGTCAGTCAAAATTAAATATTCTAACATCATTGTATCACTCAGAAGTATCATAACATTCTTAAAAGGCAACATTAACATTGACAAGTTGATGTTATATTGAAAGATACCATACTGATTCTGTAATTATACCTTATATTTATTATACTTTAGATTTCCCTGTTTTCTTATCTTCTTCCTGTTTCAATCTGGTCACTGGTGAGCAGATTGTCCAGCCCCATCAACTGTAGTACGTGGCTATAACAAAACACTCCAAATTATCATTAATAATGATATCTTTGCATATCAAGATACAAGTAGTGATACATATGTGGTCACCATCAAACTAAAAGAAATGACGAAGGATAAAACTACTTACTGGTATCATCAGATGCTGTGTTCTTTGGCCATCACTCTCTACCCTTAAGTTGAAATTGAAATGTTTGTTCCATAGTCCCTTTATAAAATAAAGTGTGACATTGTTTATTGCTGTGGATCTGCTCACTGCAGACGCATTAATGGAACTTGCAAATGTACGGTTATACCAACACATTGTTTTTATATGAATATATATAAAGTTACAACATTTGCATCTCTGAAACATCTCTCTTACTCTGATATTTCTTCAGTGGCATCCAGTGACAATCTTGTGGCTCTTTATAATAAATCAGTGAGAATACACTTCACCAACGTGATGCATTACGGGATTTATACTCGGGCTAATACTGCTCAGCTGTGGTCTTACTGTAAATAAAGAAAAAAGTGCAAATCAAGCCCACTGCACTTTTGATTGTTGGAAAAACAGGGCACACTTTTGCGCACTGACACTAAGCACATGAACGCGCATGCCAATCATCCAGGCATGTAAGTGTGATCAAGTGTGCATAATGGCACAGCCCCTGACAGTTCAGTGGCCACTTACACGTGGGCTGGTAATTAGATTAAATTGGCTGACGACGCTGCTCACACGACCCACAGACAGACTGGCTTACCAGGATTTCTCTCGTTACTTTCGATGACAGACTGGCCATCGAAAGTACCTTGGACATGAGGCATTACATTCAGGGGCATGGGATGAAGATTCCACCCTGGGCCTTCCTGAGAAGAATTGTCTCAGCAGTCAGATAAGGATCTGATGTGGCAGATCTGTCTAGAGAATTAGCTGCTGTAGTGAGACCACCCTTCCGGGTATCATACTGAGAAACATCCAAAGATACTAGGTTAGAGGGACTCTAAAAGGAGATACCATTGATACTGGTTGGTTTCCTCAACTCACTAGCCTCCTCTTTTGAGGGAGTGTTGAGTTTAAGAGTTGACCACTAGGAGTCAAAGAGGAGCAGGAAAGGGGGCCTTGACTCCACCTCTACAGTTGAGCGACTCTAACACGGTTTTCCTTGAGGTAGATCATCAGCTGGGTTGTAGACACTGTCAACATACCACCAATCTTCAGCCATGGTCCGCTCTAGGTCTCAGTGATGCAAGTGCCCACAAACGCCTTATATCTACATGAATCAGACTTTAGCCATTGCAACACAATGGTGCAGCCACTCTAAAGGGTAGTGCTTCGGATGGGCAAAGTGATTTATTTCTTTATCGGGGAAGCAAGCTGAGCACCTGAGAAGGCAGCACATAGCTCAAGTCGAGGCATTGAAAATCTGTTTCCTTGGGGTGATCCCTGATTTGACCATGATGAAGGACACAAAGACTTGCCCCTGCTGGTCACTGGAGCAGGAGTAGGCAACTGAGCAGTAAGCCCTTTTGGAGGCATTACAAAAGATGTGAAGCTCTCTTGGCTCGGAGAGATGTAGACGAGTCATGCGGTACACCCGCCCAGGATGGCCGCATAGAAGATTTTTTGCCTGGCACCCCCTTCAAATTCCCTGTTTAAAGCTGGCTTAGTCGTTGCTTTGGTGAAATATTTGTTCCTAATTAGTTCTTGCAACTCAAGATGAGTCAAAAAAGCCACTATTTTACTTGCAACCTGCCTGCTCAACGAAACAAACCATCGGTGGATTCTTGTGAACCGTACAAAACGGTGGCATCAGCTTCACCAGAGATCCCTCACTGCGACATCATAGGGACAGAAATAACAACCATCAGACAATTCTGGAGAGCTTGGCTAAAGATATGAAAGGTATAAAGAATGACACTGAATCTCTGAACAAAATTGTTAATAATCTCAACGGTAGAATCATTGAAGCAGAACAGAGAATCTCCAAAATGGGAGAAGAGGAGGCTAAGACGAGCCCAATTATGAGGAACTTAGTAAAACAGAATCAACGATTACAGGAGAAATTGTCAACACTGGAAGGATTCTCTCAGCACCAGAATATCAGAATCTAGGGTGTTAAGGAAGGTGCTGAGGGCCGGGATCTGGAGGGGTTTTTGAAAACTTTGCTGAGTGAGGCGCTGGACATACAAGCCGATGACTGGTTTGAGATTGACAGAATTCATCGCGTTGGGCCTGCACCAGCAAGCGACTCAAGGCCGAGACATATCATCGCCCATTTTTTGCGTGACAAAGCCAAATCAACTGTTCTAGCTGCCGCAAGGAAAAAGAAACGGATCATTTGGAAGGACACGAGGATCCATTTCTTCCAGAATTAACCCAAGATGTTCAGGAAAAATGGAATATACACTCATATTCATTAATGCAGGTTACTAACTCCACTTCTTCCCCGGAGTTGTCTGTGCTCTCTCACCCGCAGGTGAAAGCGAGCTGGTGGGGGCTGGGGAGGGTGCTGGAGATCTCGTGGTGGACCTTCCCGGACGCCTTTC
>JAPQLA010071013.1:0-10079 GCA_029822935.1 Naso vlamingii | reverse complement strand
TTCGAGTTATGTTGCTAACAGACAGACAGACAGACAGACAAACCCTGGCGAAAACATTACCTCCTTGGCGGAGGTAAAGATAATATTAATGGAACAAGATGGAGCAGCCACCGTAAGCTGTTAGATAAAGAAATGCAGGTGACAGGCTGCCAACCTCTGACTTCTCAGCAAAGTAATGAACTCATTTCACCTTGCCCTTCTGCCCTCAGATTTATGCCATATGCAGCATAAAATCACATCACAGTTGTTCAAAGAACGATAGAAAAGTGCAGATTAATGCCTGACTTGTTTATTAAAAGACAATAGCTTCTTTTGCTTTCAACAGAAGTCTGTGACCCACAGTATAAAATGCATTACCTGTTGCCAGTAACTATGGATGTCCCCAACTCAACTAGGACTGAAATACTCTAGATTTCCACCTTAGGGTAGGAAAGATATCAGTGATCATGACAACAAACTGTTGCAAGGAGATAAGATGTAAACAATGCCCAGTATTGAAGTAAATAGTTTACACACCTGACCTCCTCCTTAGGAGGTTTTGCACACCAAACCTGTTTACTACAACTTTTGCTTTTGACAGACAACAGTCATCATTTGCACAACCAAAAGGGTTTGCTAGTTAGGAGAATGTAAATGTCTCTGTTTCAAGATTGATTTAGTGTTCTGTGCTATCCTGTCCTATCTGGTGTTGTCCTACATTGTCCTGTCTGTGCTGCCTCCTCCTGTGTTTAAGCAAGGAGCATTGCAAGGCCAGGTGCTGCTGTGTGTGGATTCTCAGTGTTGCTGTGCACAGTGGTAGGACAAAGACAGTATTGATGAGGCAGGCATGGAGCAGGGAGCAGCACAGGATACTCTTACAGACCCGCCAGTGTTTGTGCCAAGAACTCCCTTCATACATACAACAGACACTGTGTTCAATTTCTCCCCACTCTTTGCTTTGTCCTGCTTGCTCTCTTTCTCTCACTCCTATTCCCTCTCTCTCTTCTCCTCCTTTTTTTGTTTAGAGCAGGTTAGTTTGCTTTGGAGTCAGCATCAAGGGTGTAGATGAGAGAGCCAGATAGCAGAAGGTCTAAGAACAGACTTGGGCATTCCAGACTGTTCTCTCAATCTGCAGGACACAAACAGGTGGGTAAAATGAACTTGTAAGAAACTCGGTCAAGTTGCACTTCAAGCAGCATAACAAGAATTATTGAATTAATGTTTGTTGTTGTTATTACTTTTAGAAAGATTACTTTTTCTCTGATTTTGACCAAGATCAAGATCATGTTTCTGTTGTCTTTTCTGAAAAACGTATTTCTGTTTACATGCCCATTAAAAAAACAAGATTTGGTTATATTCATAAGTGAAACCATCACATTTGTGCTAATAGTATAATGGAGGCATCACAGACCTAAATTCTCAACTAGAAAAATGATGAATAAATGGATGGATTAAATTTGTTATTAGCCTGATCAGGCTGATTGGAAATTTCGTTACCAGTTCATTGTTCAGACTGATATTGTCCTTGTTTGCAGTTTACTGTGTTTCTTTTTCCTCTAAATCACAAGGAACCAGTGGATGACAAATCAAACCTCTCCAATGTAACGTTTGCATGCATAGATTAAATGTGCATTGGATTCCCCCTACCTTATATAGCATCAACATGTAGAACCCCCAAACTTCTGCAATTTTTTGTCATATCAGGACATTTTTTAAAAAATAAAAGAAATCCCATTTCTCTCAGCAACCCAGAATCCTCATGAATTACACCAGTTCTAGAAGATCCTCACTGTGTACTCAGTTCAGTGCCAGGACAATATGTAGTGTGCCTTAAGACAAATGTTTGCATTTTAATTAATCATAGCCACTGTCTATCCCTAACTTAAACCGTATAATCCTATGAAAAAGTCCTATGAGAATATGAAAACTCTGGATTTAGATGTAAAAGAAATGTCAGCTTGACTGGAATTGTAAAAAGCCAGGGAGGTGACACTGATATGTTTAAAACAAACAACAAAAAACAAAACAAAACCAACCAAACAAACAAAAAACGCATGTGTGCTTTCTATTTTGCGCACCCATTTTTAAAACGCGTGTGCAATTAAGTAATTCGTATGCATGTTTCAACAAAGAGGCTTGAGGATTCTGTGAGCAGCAGTCCAATTGGACAACGGAGGACCTGACACCCACAGATAGTTTCTACGTACTGTCAGTTGTCACGTTACCTGTTAATTTACAATAATATCTGTGAAATTACTCAACACAAAAACAACACCAATGTGTCGTTAATTCCACAATAAGATGAGCTAACGTTCTTGCCATCAATTTTCGTTATTTCCCCTTAGATTCTGAGAAAATAAATACCTTTTATCAGTTTGGATTGCTGAAGATGCTATGCTGTACTCAGCCATCGATGCTATAGAGACGACGCAAGTCTGCTTTGCTTTACAAAACCGTTTCTACACAATTTTCACACAATGACCTGAATAAATTGATGGTTTTGAGGCTTTTGCTAGTGTCATGAACCTTCATGCATCCTTTCAAAGTAGGCTACAATGCAGACACTTAATCAACTGTTTCATGGTTCATGACACTTAACAAAAGCCAATAGTTAATAATTTGCTTGTTTGCTATACATAGGCTACATATATGTACTTCTACAACAAAATTTTGGTGACTTTGCCTGCTGTTACCTTTTAATTCCCTTAACATCCTTTGAAAGTACCACTCAGACACCTAATCGGTCGTCTTTTTTGACTAATACTGACACATGGTTCATGACACTTAACAAATGCCTAAAATAGTCCACAATTTGCTTGGTTGTTATACATACATATGTGTGTATTTCTATTAATATAAGAGTATATTATGTGTAGAGTATGTGTGTCTATTAATTTAAGAGTAGCCTAATGGTAATTGTCACAGTAATATAAAGATGGATTGTTGAGGTTGGGCTGCCGGAGACCTCTCCGAAAGTAAGTAGTAGTGCACGTGCACAAACGGACTTGTGTCCTGTGTGTGCCTGTTTTTATTTCTGGTTAGCATTGCAATGGTAGCTTGTGAGCTATTCTATATAAGCTCTATTATAAGCTCTATTATAAGCTCTATTCTATTATAAGCTATTCTAATTTGCTGTGGGAGTCAGTGGAGGCTGATGTCCCGCTCATATTTTAACTGACACCCTCCTCTCTCTGTAGAACAATGCAACATTGTGAGACGTAAGCAGGACAGACCTACTATAAGGTTACAGTCCCAGGTAAGCCAGTAAGGTTATATGGTCTATCATATGTATATGATCCAGCGAATATCACAGTGCTATACGTTTGCTTCTGTGATCTAAATTATGAACTGAACTAAAGCAAAACAAATATATGACTTGCTCTCTGGTGTAGTGTCTATAGTTGGTTAGTCCAAGCTACCGAATTTTGGTGTTATAGTTTATCTGTGTCAGTATGTATTGATATGTTTATCGACACATACCCTTAGACTTGTCTTAACAAAATCAACTGCAGTTCAGTGGGAGTAACATTACAGTAAAAATAGAACTGCACAATTTAGGGTTATGATTTTAAGGTTCTTTAGGATATATAACTGATTGAGGTCCAATTTATAGATGAAAAATCAACTTCATTGTCTAAAATGTTATTGATTTACTGAAACAGTCAAACTTACTTGAAATTTAATGATTGAGCACCTCAAGCATCTTTTTTACTGTTTTGTGTTTTTTATAACCAAAAAAGGACTACCAAAAACATATGCATCATTTATGTGGGCCACAATCAATGTTTTCTACTTGTTTCCTTATGTCTTGTCTTTTTTCCCTGTGTAGGACGTTTGAGGACAGTTAGGCCAATGTGATGTTCACGCCACAGTGAAGAGTTTTAAGAAGTGATCTACTTTATAAGGACATTTTTACATTTTGCCTAATTGTAAGGTTCATCCATAGAGTCTATAAAAGTAAATACATGGTATGAATTACACATCTTTTAATTCATTCCAAGTGTATTTGAGTCATACTAAACATGCTGCAATTTTTTGATCATAAAGTTAAACTGCAGAACATTCAGAAAAAAACTACACATCTATTATAAGAACTACCTGCCAACTACTACTTAAAATAAACTTTTAAACTTTGGTAAGAGTTGAGCATTTATCCCTATGGTGTATTTGTGTTGCATGGTTTATTAGTCCTTTAAATTTACAACCAGATTTTAATGTGACTCTCAATACTTTAAGTCAGCAATGAAGACAAAGGAGTCTAAAAATAAACTTTATTAGCAACATGAGTTTGTCATGAAAGATCTTCATGTCAGGGTGCTGGCATTCAGCTGGTGCAGGTCATCCACTTTACAAGTTTCATGTTCCTACCACAGTGGATGAGGAGGACATGGTGCTGCTCTTCCTCACAGGGAGTGGGAGAAGAAGAGGAGAAGGCCTTCTCACCATATTCCCCCAGTCACACGAACATATGTGGAGGTCAGGCATGCCGAGGTTGCTCCCCATGGTCCCTGCAGGTCTCCGACACCACGCAGGACGTAACTGTCTCCAATAATCCAGATAGTTACAATGGAACAAAAATAAATGAGTCTGATAAGTGCTTCAGTAATGAAAACTACAGAGTTAACTATCAAGGATGGCTTCATTTTGTTGTCAGTACTTTTCAATCTGGAAAGATGCACACCTCAAAATGTAGATTTGAGACCGTAAATACATAACTGGTTGTTTTCATTATCGCCTGTTCAAAGTAGAGCAGACCACTACACTGGCCGGTAAATATTGGCCTCTCACAGATACTCAAGTATTTGTGTGTATGAGGTAGATATTAGCTAGATATCAGCTTAAAACTTTTTGATCATAAAGAACACAAAGCAGAAAAAGAGATGCTTGAGGTACTTAATAATTACTAAATTTCGAATAAGAGTGACTTTTTAAGTAAACTGATAACATTTTAGACAATGAAGTTGATTTTTCATCTATAAATCGGACCTCGATTGGTTATATGTCCTAAAAAACCTTAAAATCATAATCCTAAATTGTGCAGTTCTAGTTTTACTGTAACGTTACTCCCACTGAACTGCAGGTGATGGTGTTAAGACAAGTCTAGGGATATGTGTCGATAAACATATCAATACATACTGACACAGATAAACTATAACACTAAAATTCAGTAGCTCGGACAAACCAACTATAGACACTACACCAGAGAGCAAGTCATATATTTGTTTTGCTTTAGTCCAGTTCATAATTTGGATCACAGATGCAAACGTATAGCACTGTGATATTGGTTAGATCATATACATATGATAGACCATATAACCTTACTGGCTTACCTGGGACTGTAACCTTATAGTAGGTCTGTCCTGCTCAAGTCTCACAATTTTGCATTGTTCTACAGACGGAGGCCACAGCAAATTAGAATAGCTTATTATCACAAGCTACCATTGCATGCTAAACAGAAATAAAAACTGGCACACACAGGACACAAGTCCGTTTGTGCACGTGCTCACACACACACATACACACAAGTACCTTATAGAAAATGTTATGTTAGCATGTCGGCTACCACCAATTAGGTAATGGCACTAGCCTTATTCATCTGAACGAGATTATCTGCATTTTTCCTGAAGTGCCCACTACTGTCTGAATGCCGCCTAAGCTACTTAATGGTAATGTTGGCCCTATGCTTAATTTGCAGCTCTGGCAAATTCACCTCCCAAAGACGTCAAAAAAAATGTATGTTATCACAGAACTACCATTCATTCTAATATTTAGTATGATTTCCCAAAACTCAGTTAACATTTCTGACCTGTGTGCTGGCGGCAGCAGGTTGGCCTGGAGGAATGGAGGCCATGATCTCAAACCAACACTACGCTGCGTTCACAGTGCTATGTGGAAATTGGAAAAATCACCAGTTAAAGTGTGGCTGTTGAACTGCACAATCTGGCATAATTGATCGCTCTTACACTGCAATTGGTGCTCAGTACTGTCTGAAACAGCTTTCTAAATGTAAGTTGGCATCAGTTTTTTCACTGTCAATCACGTGTATATCGTGTATATAAAGTGTTTAGTCAGAATTATTTTAATTCCTATGTTCCTTGAAGGCAATGTGATTGGGGGAGGTCCCTAGCCTTTTTGTTATGCTGACACTCATGATTCCACGCCCCTCTCAGTTAATGCCATGCCCCCAAGAAAGATTCAGGCCAAAAGTCTGAAACTGAAAAAATAAATAAATAAATAAATAAATCTGAAACTGAAAAGAAAGATCTAAAAGTGAAAAAAAAAAAAAAAAAAAAAATCTGAAAGTGAAAAAACAAGATTTGGAATTGTAAAAGATAAGATCTAAATCTGAAAAGACAAAATATGCAACTGAAAAAAGAAGACCTTAAATATCAAAATATTTATTTAGTTGAAAAATGAAAATAGATAATTTATTTAAAAGAATTGCAGAAGTGAATGAAAATGATATTTAACCTGAAAAAACATTTGTACACTTATTTTTATTTTGAATACATTGTTGTATTTTTCAAAATTCAAGATTAAATCTTGAAATTTTTATTTTCAAATTTTTATTGTTTCAAGTTCAAAACTATTGGCCCTGAAATAGCTCCATAACTGTGGAATTTATGAGGACATATTGGTGTTTTTGAGTTGAACAATTTTGCAGATATCATTGTTAATTCACCTTTAACAGGAAAACTGACATTATGGAAAACTACGTTCTGGTGTCAGGTCCTCCGGTGACCTCTGAAACACTAAATCTCACAGTGTCCTCAAGCGTTTTTGTTAATGTGCATACAAATGATCAAATCATGCACGCATTTTAATAAAGACACATGCAAGTCATGCAAGTCATATTTCCCACACCCACTAAATGGGTGTGGGAAATATGAATGAAACATGCATGTGAATTACTAAATCATGAACATGCTTTAATAAAGACAAGAGTGCAAGTTACTAAAATGCATGTGCAATTTATAAAACGGGTGAGCAAAACAGGAAGCCTGCATTTAATAAAAAACAAAACAAACATATCCATGTCACCACCCTGGCTCCATACAATTGTCAGGGTTTAGAAGAATAATTTAAAACTGGTATTTGTGACTTGTTAAAATGCTGGTTGGGAAAATAAGAATTAGCACGTAGGGTGGCTGTAGCTCAGAATGTGGAGTGGGTTGCCTGTGGTCAGAAAACCTTTGAAATGAGACAAATGTTTGACTAAAGGGAAAAGTTGTAGAAATTTTTTAATGGGACACACTTCATAACAAGTTTGTAACTTGTGCCAAATGGATTTTTCAATGCTTTATAGGTAAATCAAAGCAAGAAGAATTTTTTTGATGCCTTTTTAGTTCATCAGAAAGAACACTCCAGCGGACAAACTGACTATTTAGAAAATTTCTTCTGGTTCTTCCAAGCTAACCTATTGCTTTTCATTGCATTTCACCTGCTAGAAGTTCTTCTTGCTGTAAGCAGACAGTGTTACCACTTAGACATCATATTACCACTTCAAATTTGATTTATAAAATTAAGCTCTGTCACACTGCAACAGCAATCACAGTTGATTTTGGGCTCACAGAAAATGTATTAACTTTTTTATTCTTTTTGTTTTTTTGTTTTACAACATTTTACAGCACAACCCATCATCAAGTCTAATGTTAAAATGACTGACAGTGTTTTTTGGCTAAGAACTATGAAGAAAAGTTGTATTCAAGCTTGTTTTTATGTAATGCAAGTTGCTGAGTTCTTTTGGGGTTTTTTTTGTTTTTGTTTTGGTGTTCTATTTCATATGTGGTCAACACGCCACCGTATGGGTCACTCTCTCCGAGGGTGAGCTGTTTCAGGAGACAGTATAGCAAATTAACACCTCCGCCCCATGGGCGCAATCAGAGCCTACTAATACAGGTGCGTGATCACCTACTCAGTCTCTTTTTCTCCTCCTGGAGAGCGTGAGTATTGGTTTCAGACTGAGACGTGATTCTGTGAATTTATCGATAGATATACTTATCTGCCATCTTCCTACAGGATCTGTTCATTGATCGCAGTAAGGAAGAGTGCGCGGATTGTTTGGATTGTTTTTGTTTGGTGTGGTCCTACGGGGAGCATCTTTTCCCGTGAGGGAGAACGCTACCTTCCGTGGCTGACATTGTGTGTAGTGTTCGTTTGTTTTTTTTTTTGCACCTTCACAAAGTGCATGGAGGCGGCGCTGGCCCCTCTCCATTGCCAGGGAATTCACGCCTTGAATTACCTGGATAACTGGCTTATTTGCTCCCCGACGGAACAACAGGCCCAGCTCGACACCTTGGCGGTGGTGAACCACCTCGAGGGCCTGGGGCTGGCCTTGAATAGGGAGAAAAGTTGCCTTGTTCCATCCAGGAGGGTGGAGTATCTTGGTTTGGTTCTGGATTCAACTTCAATGAGGGCTGTTCTGACCTCAAAAAGGACAATGGTGCTGATGGACAGCTTGTCACAGTTGACTGTGGGGAAGCACATATCAGTGGAGCATGGCCGGAGGCTGTTGGGTCTCATGGCAGCTGCATCCCAGGTGGTGCCCCTGGGGTTGCTTCACATGAGGCCACTGCAGCGTTGGCTTGCCAGGCACAAGATGAGCCCCCACGAGGATGGCCGGCGGGCTGTGGCCCGGCGTCCTCCACAGCCCTAGGCCTCAGGGGAGGAGTTCCACTGGGCCCAGTGTGTTCAAGGGTGACCATAACAACAGACGCCTCAGAGGATGGCTGGGGTGCTCTATGGGAGAACCACCCGGCCCATGGCCAGTGGGGCCCCTTTTGGAGAGGGGCTCACATCAACTTGCTCGAACTGGAGGCAGTGTATCGAGCTTTGGTGTATTCTCGTCCGGTGATTCAAGGGAAGCATGTGTTGGTTCGGACCGACAATTCAACCGTGGTCGCTTACATCAACCACCAGGGGGGTCTGCGGTCATGGTCTCTGCACGACTTGGCACACAAACTCCTCCTCTGGGCTCATGCTCAGATTGTGTCCCTGAAAGCCATCCACTTGCCAGGGAAAGTGAACGTGGCAGCGAACCTCCTGTCCAGGGGCGGCCCCAGGCCAGGCGAGTGGCGGCTTCACCCGCAGATTGTGGAGGCCATTTGGTCCCGGTTCGGAGAGGCCCAGGTAGATCTGTTTGCCTCACAGGAGACCACCCATTGCCCACTATGGTACTTGATAGCATGTCCAGCGGGAACACTGGGGGTAGACGGTCTTGCAGGTCAGTGGCCCCCAGGCCTGTTGTATGCATTTCCTCCCTTTCCCCTCATACCAGCCGTTCTGGCCAAGGTGGGGATGATGGGGGCCAGGGTTCTGCTTGTGGCCCCAGATTGGCCACATCAGCCATGGATGGCAACTTTGCAGCGACTGCTGGCAGGAACCCCATGGTGCCTCCCAGTCAGGCCAGACATGCTGACGCAGGCTCAAGGACAGCTCTGGCACCCGAATCCGGGGATTTTCAGGCTGCATGTCTGGCCCTTAGACGGGAGCCACCCACCAGCTTGAGTCCTGCTGTTATGGCTACTCTGCAGGCAGCCAGGGCTCCCTCTACCAGGGTAATTTATGCTGGCAGGTGGAAGCGGTTTTGCCAGTGGTGTGTAGATAGGGGCTGTAACCCGGTCTCTTGTGGGACACAGGGGGTCCTCTTGTTTTTGCAGTCTCTGTTGGATAGAGGGCTGGCAGAATCCACCTTAAGGGGCTATGTGGCGGCCATATCTGACCGTCACATCCCTGTTGAGGGTCGGGCAATGGGCTCGCAGCCCCTTGTTGGCCAGTTCTTGAAGGGGGCTAGACGTATCCGACCACCCAGGTCTCACATGGTCCCATCGTGGGATTTGCAGCTGGTGTTGCAGGCTCTTTCAGGGCCTCCCTTTGAGCCTTTGACCAGTGTGGGGTTGGAGCTTCTTTCCTTCTCCTGGCCATGGCCTCAGCAAAGCGGGTCTCTGAACTGCATGCCCTGTCTGTGCATCCATCATGTTTGCGGTTGGGAGAAGAGGGTTCGGCCATCTCTCTCCTGCCAAATCCAGCCTTCTTACCCAAGGTGCTCCCTCGATCCTTTGTGTTAAGGCCTTTGGTTCTGGAGCCCTTTCATCCTCCAC
>JAPQLA010070874.1:0-10088 GCA_029822935.1 Naso vlamingii | reverse complement strand
AATATACAAAAAGGGTGCTTATCTGGAGGAAGGGTGGAAAGCGTCCCCACCCCTCCACTTTCATCAAAGGTTTCCCCTGCACACTGTGCATCTGGCCTCTCTGGCGCGGTGGCAACCTGGCCCCCCAATGCGCGGCAGCAGCTCCTCCGGTTCGTCAGTCGGGTTGGTAGCCGCACCGCTGGCAGCCAAAACACTTTACCTGCACTGGTTTATGGAACTCTGGACACAATGTCCTATTCGCTGCAACAGCCGTCTGACCCGCACTCCTCCAACAGCGGTTCACTGCCATTCCTCGTCCACTCACTCTCAGTCCAGCCTGTCTGCACCCTCTCTGCTGCTGCTGCTGCTTGAAATAAGAACAAAAGTCACTCAAACCACCCACACCTGCGGCCTAATTACACACAGTGCTGAGGGTCGGAGAAGGAGGTGTGTCTATCAATTAACTCAACATCACTCAACAACACGCACGCACACACACACACAAACTGCTAGCCACTCCGTGACATGTCCGACTGAGAAACTCAACTTAGTAAAATTGAAGTTGGACTTACGTGTTACATTTATTTTAAAAGTCCAGTTTTTGTCAGATTAACACAGTAAATCAACTTTTTCTACCATCATGTAAATATACTGATTAAAATTCAATTTAGTCCTACTACACCACAAAGTAAACACTCGAAAGGTGTCACAGACTTGGATGGCAGGTAAGGTAAAAATGTGAAAGCAGGTTTGGCAAGAGGTTGGATGACAGGAGAAAACAAACACAGAAGAGCAAACCAGACCTGAAGACAAATTGAAACAATTTGCAAAAACTTCAAATTGGATTTTTTCAAATTCCAAGGCTCTCCAATACTCAGCCGGTTTAATAAACAGCAGAAATGCAGAATTCTGCTTGGCCACATTGAATGCAAGAACAGTGACAGAGATAAGTGGCATTAAAAATGTTGCATGCTAGCTAAGATGGCTCCTGCAGTTCATGCTTACATCTCCCACCGTGATGTACAGCTTACTTTCCTGCCACATGAGCAAATTTTGCAGACAAAATCTGATCTCACTGCGCCTTAAGATTTGGATAACTTAAAGGGGAAACATGGAAAATCAAGGGCAACATATCACCAGACTACCTGTTGATGATTCTTTTGAAGAGTTTTAGCTGCTGATAGCTTGCTAGCTCAGATACACACAACTAGTGGCCCTATTAGCTGCAGTTTTCCTGGACAAGCTACGAGCAGAGGTTGGATGTTGGTGTTTACACCATAGGTAACATCTGCGCTCAGCAGCCTCTGAAAATGATTGAGGCCATTTTAACAAGTTTATCCCTATTCTATCATTTTTGTTGTATCGGCTGGAAAAAAGTTTTGATGTGCCTTGTCAGTTTGACAAATCCACATAAACTGTGATTACAGAACAGTAAGTTTTGAGGTCCTGCAACCAATCAGACTGCGCTGACTTTATTCAGGGTGAGTTTGGCAAGATAATATCTGCCAGGACCTTTGGTCTGATGGAACAGATACTCCATCTTGCTTGTCAAGATTTATAACCAGTTTCAGTGCCAAACTTAATTCCACAGTGGAGTTGTTTCCTCGCTTAAGGAGTATTTTATGTCATGTTTTATCTCAGAAACTTCAAGGTGCATGCCAGAGTAAAACCTTTTTTTGTTTGTTTGTTTTTTGTACTGTATATATATATCTTTATAAGTTATAACTTACTACAGAAAAAAGCAAGAAATTGTTATGGTAATTTACCTTATTCCTGACAAAGACTAAACCTATGCCAAAAGCTCCAACACGGGAAAACTAAATGAGCACACAGCTTACAATAAAGAAAAGATTAAATATATACAAAAATGGATTTTACAAATGAAATAAGTAAATGACCAAGAGTTCAGGCAGTGATGATGGCCTCTACAGGGACGAGTTTTATTATACTTTGTAACTACACTGACAGCTGAGGAGGCCAAGTAAAATATTTGATAACATCGTTATAATAATGTCAAGTAAACCCACTTTACAGTATGAAATGAAATACAGCCCTCTAGCTGTATCACAGGAAGAGCTACTGGATCTGCCAACTCGTGTCAGAAATCTTGCCAGGAATAAGTTTATCTGCATGAGCAGTTGGCAATATGATATGACACTGAAGTGCATTTAACAGAGTTTACTTCCTTGGAGCTTTAAGCTGTATTGGACAAATGCTGTTGATGTGTTAATAATAATAGATTTTAGCTTTTTTGTTTTAAATGTGTAACATTTTAAGGATGAAAAAGGGGACTTGGTTAGCAAAGCAATTCACATTACAGACCAAATAGCTGTTCAGTCCTCACTAGCCACTAGCAACGTCATCATTAAACCATCATTGTTTATGTGACACCAATAGCGCTTACATCTGTGTCGTCTTCAGAGGTTCCTGTTTATGGTTTACCTAAAGCCCCAGTGTTTGCTTCTCAGACTTAGATGGGTGCCAAGAGGAGATAAACAGGCCAGACAGGGCTGTAATGTAAGAAGCCTCAGGCACAGGTAGAAGGGATGGCCAAGTAGGAATTAGACTGCAAATTGATCTCATTATTTTTGTGATCTTAACTCACGATCTATGTTCAAAGCAGGAATACTTTACACGTTAATGTGGCCATATAGACTCAGTATTGTGGATATTTGCAGATCTATACTTCATGTGGTTTGCAAACACTATGGGCCTGATTTACTAAGATCCCAAATACAGAGTAGTAAATTGCATGTGTACTCTAACATATTGCACGTTTCGTTAGTGAATATTTTGCGAGTGATCTACTAAGAATAATTGCGTGACTGACAACAGGTGCAAAAAAGGTGGCAGGGGCGGTATTTAAAGGGTTTTGCGTATTTCAGTAGTCTCTGCCAAGAAGAGTTCAGAGAATGACTAGTGCAAACACAAAATGAAACAGAGAGGAAGGAGAAGAGCATACTGGAGAAGAGAAGTGCTGACTCCGAAAAAGAAAAGACTAATAGGAAAACAAACCATTATTAAGTTTTTTTTAGACCACAGTGGCTGTGAATATTCTGTTTTGTTTGGCTATATTCCACAATAGTTCTTGTGCAAAATGAAAATGACATTACAACGAATTAAGATGACAAAATACAGATGATAAAATTAATTGTATTTTATAATATTTTTATTATTCTAAATCATGTTTTTTATTCATTTTGCAAGGAATGATTTCCCAAAGCATAAATAACCTTGTATGAGAATCCTACAAGACTCATATGAGGTTCCAAATCAGCTCTTAGCTCATCCAGAAATTCCAAAATTGCATGTGGTACAATCGTGCTTTCTACACATTCTTTTAATTCACCTATCCCTATTCATCTCCCCAATACCAATGGCCATCTTTGCACAACGCTGAGCAGATTAATGCCACCCTTTCAAGATTTTAAACACAGATGCAAACACAATCAACGAAACTGCCCTCAGACTTGATAAATTGCAACGCTTGTGCTAAATAAAGGTACTTGCATATTCCCCTTCCTGTATTTTGCACACTCAAGTAAAATGCCCCATGTTGCATATCCATTAAGGCAAAGGTGCTAAAGCGGCAATATGTGCTATCTTGCTCATTTGAAAGATGCAGTCCTCAGTGCACTCTGTTAGAAGATCGGTTTGCACATTTGTTTGTGAGTGATAGCAAGTTTGTACATGTTTGTACACATGCAAACCTTTAGTTAACTTAATAAGCCCCTGAATGTTTTATTTGACTTCCAGTGAGATAAATTATAACCCAACAATTTACTCGTACATTTTCCTTAAAGTGAGACGTTTTATTGTAAACATTTTAGCATGTTGTTTACTTTGTAACATGCAGTGTTACATGTATGCAGTGCATGTGGAAATAAAGTTATAAAAGAAAACGGCACTGGAGTCACACAATTAAAAGTCTATAATTATGCCAGATTATGAACTACTTTCTCCCGTCAACAGGAAGTGGACCTGCCAGTGTGGTCATTACTAGATGAGCAGCAGGATTAGCTGCTCAAAAATAAACCACACTCCCTCCAGGGCAGCTGCAGGTCCTGCAATTCCAACTCAGCATCAGTGTGTAAACCTATAATTACCCCCAGAGGATCAGGTGGCATTTAGGTGCATGACCAAATAGCACAAAATGAAAATGGATTATAACTGTAATTGGCCAGATAAACCAGGTTTGGTGCAAATGGCTGGATCAATACATAACTGCTGTTGGTGTGATACTGTATTTTCCACTCAGTGCTCAAACACATTCAAAGTTGATGTGAAGATGTAAGCCATATTACCCTCCCTACCTTGCTGCTTCTGATGCTGTCTGCATTCCTGCAGAAACAAATTAAAAAATGCACTTCAAAACTATTTCCTCTCTTAATTCTGTGTTGACCTATGTAATTTATGTTTGTGGTGTTAAGGACTACAAATTTTATTTTGTTACACAACCCTGTGTTTTATATGATTAATAAATCACCTTGCTTGAAACACTGTTGTGAAGCCAAAGATATTTTTGACTCAGGGCTGCAATCAAACTATGTTACCTCCCCACCTTGGGGGAGGTTTCAGAGGAACTTGAAACTGAATGGTTGGTTATCTGAATTCCTGAAATGGTTTTTGAAAACTGTCATGGACAGTTCAATGACAAATAGAATCTAACGTTGCTGCCACTGTCATTCAGCATGTTTAGAATTTGTTAACAGCAGGATGGACACAATGAAGGCAGCGCCCAAACAGTAAAATGCAGTCTTTATAAAAATAAAACATCTGCAACAATAATCACTAATTGTCACATTCTGTCATCATTCATTCATTTCCGAGTGTTTTTCCCTCGTCTCCTCCCTGGTGTGTCTCTCTCTTGCTCTCTCCCCTAGGGGCAGATCTGGTTAGCTGGCAGCAGCAGCAGGTGACACACCTGATCTTCATCAGTCATCAACCACAGTGTCTTACCCTGGTCTCCACAACCACTCCTCGTCAGATCATCCGTTTTCCCATGCAGTATACTCAAGAACTTGACCAACTCTTAGTGATAGCTTTCATTGCTACTCTGAATAGCTTCTCAGTGTTACCTGTTGATTCTCACCGTGCTTTGTCTTCCCTCCGCTTCAGGATTCCTTGGGTTCACGTGCTCTGCTGGCCTCTTGCTCTAAATAGATCCAACCCTCACCGTCTCCCCTGGATTCCCTCTTCCGCACCTCTGCCACCCTCTCAGCTTCTAGATCTCCGAGCCCTCTCCACTCTCCGGTTCTCACCCAGCACCTCTCATTACACGGAGCCGTAAGCCACTCTGCCTCAGCTCACCGTTCAGCTGTTTCCCTTATTGGTCCCTTAATTTCCGTGATTGCAATAAATCATCTGAACTGCTCCTCCCCCTCCTCTGTGTTTTGTGTTTGGGTCCACATTTCAAACTGCATTACGACAGAACGATCTGACCATCACGGACCCAGCAAACACAGATTCCTTTTCAACAAGCTCTTTTTCGTCAAGGCACCCTGCTTGGCAGACATGAACAGCACCTCCAGGACCTCTCAGAAAATAGCGCCACTCTCTCCAACCAGATAACCTGTCTGTCTAATCAAGCAGCTGCACTTACCCCCCAGCTCACTCAGTTCATGTCCTGTATTCAGCCCAGCATACAATTGGGGACCCTGAGCCCTTTTCTGGAGACCCCTCCAAATATAAGTCGTTTCGGTTACAATGCTCCTTAGTGCTCAGTCAGAAGCCAGATGCATATTCCAGTGACGAACTGAAAATTCAGTATATAATCGGTCTGTTGCACGGTAGAGTGCTTGACTGGGCTACAGCTCTTTGGGAGGGATCTCCTGCATTTTACTACCCTCAGTTCCTTTTTGAGTTTAGTAAAGTTTTGGAAACTCCTGTCCATGGTGGTCAGCTTTTTTCCTTGCAACAGGGCCAGCATAGTGCAGCTGATTATTCTATTGACTTCCAGGTATTAGCTCCTAACTCGGTGTGAAATGATTGAGCTCTTAAAGGTGCCTATCACAGGGGGTTAACTGACACAGGTAAAGATGGACTTGCTGTTAAAGATGAGTCAAAGTCATTAGACTTGCTTATTTCTTTAGCAGTTAAGATAGATAACAGGCTCAGGGAGCGTAGGAGAGAAAAGACTAGTAACCCTAGTTTTCATTCACTTCAGTCAAGTTCCCATGTTCCCCATGCTCCCGTGACACAGTCTTCTGTTGCTACACCTCCCTCTCCTCCTGTTCCTGAGGCTGAGCCTATGCAACTTGGGTGCACACGGCTAACTCAAGCAGAGCGGCAACATCGCATGACCCCCAAGGAGTGTCTGTGCTGCGGACAGAAGGGTCATTTTATCGCCGTCTGCCCTGTGTAGCGAAAAGACTACGCTCACCAGTGGATGAGGAGCTGCTGATGAGTCAGAACATCTCCTCCAAGGAAAAACACTCCTCTAGCGGACAGAAGGGTCATTTTATCGCCGTCTGCCCTGTGTAGCGAAAAGACTACGCTCACCAGCGGATGAGGAGCTGCTGATGAGTCAGAACATCTCCTCCAAGGAAAAACACTCCTCTAGCTCTAATCCCTAAAGAGTCCAACTCCCTGCTTCTTTTAGAACACCCTCTGGACCTCTCTCTCTTGCTGCCCTTGTTGATTCAGGTGCTGAAAACAATTTTCTGGACTTGGCATTGGCAGAACAAACTAACCTGCCCTTGGCACCCTTGGAGATGCCCTTGGTAGTTCGACCCCTGGATGGTACATTTTTAGCCCAAGTTACTTACTAGCCTGGCCCTTATGAAATCATAATCTCAGGTAACCACAGAGAACTTATCACCCTTAAAATCTTTCAGTTACCCTCTGTCCCCATTGTTCTAGGTTACCTGTGGCTTAAACTCCATAACCCACACATTGATTGGTCCCTTGGAAAAATAATCAACTGCCAACACTGTCATTTCTCCTGCCTCCATTCTGCTCAGCCCCCAGCAGGGGGTGCACCAGCGTCTTCCAAACCAGCTTCCCCAGATCTCACCAACGTTCCCTCAGTGCACCATGATCTCGCTTTAGCCTTCAGTAAGGACCGAGCACTTTTTCTCCCTCCACATAGGCCATATGACTGTGCACAGACTCATCCTTGGTGGCCCCTTGCCCACTAGTCGACTATACAACCTGTCACGCCCAGAAAGAGAAGCCATGGAAATCTACACTAAAGATTCACTCACCACTGGCACCATCCGTCCCTCGTCTTCCCCCTTTGGCACTGGTTTCTTTTTTTGTGGAGAAGAAGGATTCCACCTTACGCCCCTGCATTGACTTCCGAGGGTTAAACAACATTACCATCAGGAATAAGTACCCTCTCCCCCTACTCAGTTCAGCATTCGAGCCACTGCACAGAGCCACCATCTTCTTGAAACTGGACCTGCGCAATGCATACTGCCTGGTGAGAATTAGAAAGGGGGATGAGTGGAAGGTGGCCTTTAACACCCCACTTGGTCATTCTGAGTACCTGGTGATGCCATTTGGCCTTACCAATGCCCCTGCTGTGTTCCAAGCCCTTGTGAAAGACGTGCTCAGAGACTTCCTCCACCGCTTCGTGTTCATGTATCTAGATGATCTAAATGTGAGTTCTACGTCCCATCAGTCAAGTTCCTGGGGTATGTTATCGCCAGTGGGCAGGTAGAGGCTGACCCTGACAAAATCTTGGCGGTGGTAGAGTGGCTTACTCCTTCCTCCCTTAAGCAACTGCGGAGGTTCCTAGGTGTCTGCAAATTTTATTGAAGATTCCTATGTCCCTTTTGTGTGGTCCCCTGAAGCTGATGCTGCCTTCTGCTCCCTAAATAAGCGTTTCACTTCTGCTCTGCTTCTCCTCCAACCTGACTCCTCATGTCAATTCATCGTAGAGGTGGATGCTTCCGACATGGGTGTGGGGGCCGTCCTCTCTCAGTGCTCTCCTGGTGACCAGACGCTTCACCTTTGTGCGTTCTTCTCATGTAGGCTCTGAGAGAAACTACGACGTTGGGAACCAGGAGCTCTTGACCATTAAGTTGGCCCTCGAGGAGTGGAGGCACTGGCTCGAGGGGGCTGAACATCCTTTCGTGGTTTTGACCAACCATAAGAATCTGACTTGGATTCAGACTGCCAAAAGACTTCCAGACAGGCCCGCTGGGCACTGTTCTTTGACAGGTTTCATTTCACCATCACTTACCATCCAGGGTCCAAGAATGTGAAGCCAGATACTCTGTCACTCCAGTTCTCCTCAGACAACACCCCCTCGAGCCCAGACAACATCGTACCTCCCCCCCCGAGTGGTTGGTGTTGTCAGCTGGGACGTGGAGACCAGTGTCCGGGAGGCTCAATGCACTCAACCAGACTCAGGTAATGGCCCGCCAGACAGGTTATTCGTTCCTGACCTTGTTAAAACTCAAGTTCTCCACTGGGGACATAGCTCCCACATAGCCTGCCATCCTGGTTATAATAGGACACTCAACCTCATCCAAAGTCATTTCTGGTAGCCTAACATGGACTCAGACACCCGAGAATATGTTTCTGCTTGTCAGGTGTGAGCCCATGGAAAAGCCTCCCACCAACAACCTGCTGGTCTCCTCTACCCACTCCTGGTTCCTGGCCATCCTTGGTCCCACATCGCATTAGACTTCATCACTGGACTTCCCCCCTCTAAAGGTAACATCACAATATTAAAAGTAGTTGACTGCTTTTCCAAGGCAGCTCACTTTATGGCACTCCCCAAACTTCTGTCCTCCCGGCAAAAAGGAGACCTCCTTATTCAACATGTCTTCCAACTCCATGGAATCCCTCTCAGCATCGTCTCAGACCATGGACCTCAGTTTACTTCCCAGGTATGGAAATCTTTCTGTAATGCACTGGGTGCCTCTGTCAGTCTCTCCTCTGGCTTTCACCCCTAGTCGAACTGGCAGGCGGAGCGGGCCAATCAAGACCTGGAAGTGGCCCTGAGGTGTGTGGCAGCTCAAAATCCATCTGCCTGGAGTGACCATCTCCCTTGGGTCGAGTACTCCCACAGTTCTCTCTCCAGCACCGCTAAGGGTATGTCCCCATTTGAGTGCTCCCTTGGATATCTCCCTCCTCTGTTTCCCATCCAGGAAGGCAAAATTGCTGTTCCCTCAGTCCAGGCACATCTCCGCTGCTGTTGCAAGCTTTGGGAAGAGGCCCACTCTGCCCTGCTCCATTCTGCGGAGAAGAATCGCTGCATTGCTGACAAACACCGGACTCCAGCACAACAGTACTCCCCAGGTCAGAAAGTTTGGCTTGCTACAAAAAATATCCCCTTAAAGACTGACTCGAGAAAACTGTCTCCTCGCTTCATCGGCCCTTTCGAGGTACTCTCTGTGATTAACCCAGCTGCTGTCAAGTTGAAACTCTTATCCAGCATGAAGATCCATCCCGTGTTTCATGTGTCCCAACTCAAACCCGTCAAGGTCAGTCCCCTGTACCCTCCGGCCGATCCCCCCCGGCTAGTGGATGACCATCCTGCATACATTGTGCGGCATCTGTTGGATGTGCGCTGCTGTGGTAGGGGACTTCAATACCTTGTGGACTGGGAGGGCTATGGTCCAGAGGAACGGTCCTGGATCCCTCGGTCTTTCATCCTTGACCCGGCTATGGTGAGAGAGTTTCATTGCCTGCATCCAGACAAGCCTGGTGGGTTGCCGGGAGGGGACTGTTGAAAGGGGGGTACTGTCACATTCTTGCACTATTCATTCATTTCCTAGCCTTTTTCCCTCGTCTCCTCCCCAGTGTCTCTCTCTCGCTCTCTCCTCTAGCCTTGCTAGAGGAGTCCTGGCCTGGAGGGCAAGGACCCTATTGTAATTGTGCTGTTTATTATTCTACGTACGCCACTTTGAACCCAATTTGACCCCTTAAACATGCTCAAAAACTCACCAAAATTGGCACGCACATCAGGTCTGGTGAAAAATTTGATAAAATGTAAAAATTAACACCCAAAGTGCCAAAATGTGCTCTCTAGCACCATCTAGAAACACTAAAACGGCCTCTACGGCCCGTAGGAATGTTGTAGAGAGATCAAACGAAAACTCAATTGTTCGTCTCATCAAGGCCTAAAAATCACCCACTGACACCCCTGACCTAAA
>JAPQLA010070853.1:0-10089 GCA_029822935.1 Naso vlamingii | reverse complement strand
AGTGCCTGCGCCGGGCTCCGCCGGACTGCGCCGTGCACGAAACTTGCAAAATGCACCTGGACACACCCCGTTGGCGCAGCGCACCTGCGCTGCGCCTAGACTGCGCCCGGTCTACGAAACTAGGGCCCTTTATCCTGCAATCATAAGTTCACTGTCTATTTTGACTGACATTTCCTACATTTCCTGACATTTCCCCCATTTCCATTTCCTAAGTAACATCTTTTTGGCCATTCCATGAGCCAAACAAGCATTTTTCTTAGTTTCATTTTTTTTCATTGTTCTTTGTTCTTCCTCCGTGAGCTGACTGTGTTTGTTTGCTGAGACAATAAGTTTTCCACACACAGTTCAGCAGGTCTCTCCCTACTCGAGGTTTTTTTCTTTCTTTCTTTTCATAACAATGCGCTGCCATGCAAAGAGAAAGTGAAAGTAAACTCTGGTCGGCTTATTCTGTTATTTCTTCAACACATCTGAGTTTAACTCGACACTGATGTTTGAGAGAACACTTGGTACATGCGATCTTCTTCACTGCAGCCTGCCTCTGTCTTGTTAAAAGTGTTCCATTATGTGAATTGGATTGTTAACCGTCCTCAGCACTTGATGAGGGAACAGCCACAGTGGTCGATGGTCTGTGTAATTCCCAGTTCCCTCCGCTCTGCTTTACCACAGCTGAAACAAAACTATACTTTTTGCCCAGAAGAACTATCATTTGATAGTGTCACATGTCCACGACGATACCGAGGCACTTTTGCTATTGCGATACTGTGAAATTATTATTATTACATCCCTAAAATCCGCCATTCCAGCTTTTAGAGCTTGTGTGTGTGCAGGACGCCTCAGTTCACAGATGTTTGGGGGAGATAGAGACATAAAGAGAACATGCGGCAGGTGATCAGGCCCATATGGGCCCTGACAGAGATGGCTCATTGGCCTTGGTGGAAATGGTGGTGGCAGAGGAAACCCCTTGCTGCACTACCATGGACATTACATTAGTAATGTTACCCAAGGACACTTCAACATGAAGACTGCAGGAGCTGGGTATCAAACCACTAACTTTCTAATAAGTAGACAACCCACTCTACCTCCTGAGCCATAGTATCCCTTCAGAAATCTGGACTGTGTCAGTGTGGCCTGCATTTAGTCAATTAAATGTCTTTTATTAATAGTAGAAACACCTCTTATTACCCCTTCAAATTTTCTGTCTAAAACAGGTGGTGCTTTGTATTACTGTGTTGCTAGCAAAGTTAAAACAAAAAAAGATAAAGAAATGCTGGTGCACACCTGATTTCAAAACTGTGGGTTTGAAACTGCCTCACTCAGGACTGTGGTCAGTCTTTCTTTCTGCAGGTCAATGATATTGAGAAAGTTGTATTTTGAACGGCGCTGTATTGGTTCCATTTCAAGCATATTAGCACAGACTGGATGAAACCTGGTTTTCTCTGCTCGCACTTTGTCCTAAGGAGTACTAACTTCAAATTACCAATTCAGTGTGCTCCGTGTTAAGAAACTATAGAGTAAAAGGGAGAGGCAAAGAGCCACAGGCTTTTTTGTGCTTGTGTGACTAACTAAGGAACAGCTCTTACCCACTAGAACTTTGAACTCATGGTTAGGGTCAGAACCTGTCAAGATGCTATCAGGATGAACAGGGGCCCTCTGGGTTCAAGGGGGTCATGAAAAGTGACCAGGAAGAATGGAGCTGGAAAACACACACACACACACACATACCACACACACACACACACACAAAATAAATATGGACAATGCAGGCAGCGTGGCTGCACTGGGGTCCGTTGGGTGTGGGTGACAGTGTATCACAGGTACCACAACAAAGACCCAGACAGAAATTGAGTTGGGCCATTGAGACATAGGATCAGGAGGAAGAAACAATAGAGAAAAGAACAGGGGGGAAAAGTAGCGAAGAAGGTAGCAAAGCTCTCATCTTACTGTAAACTATCCTCTGAGTAGCAAAGCCACGTTCGACTGACATCAGTATATATGCTGCCATCAGCGGCGTGTCAACACTCATGCTGTGTGGAGGCTGGCTGCAAAGCTGATTGGAGGTCAGCCTGGAGACTGACTGAGACATGGCAGAAGATCAGCACTGAAGTCTAGCGGCTGGAACATGAAACTAGAGTCCAATGGCCTGAGATCTGAGCAGGGGGCTAGCAAGTGGAAAGGTGGATGGCAGACGACGGGGCAGCAGGGCTGGAGGTCGGCAGCAGGACTGCTGAGCAGTAGGCTGATGGCTGGGGAACTTGAGTCAGGGAAACGGGGGACTGCTGCTGCTCGGAATTGGAAGAGGCTGCTCCTGCATCATGGGCAGCCAGTTCATTTACATGACGTTAGAGAAAAGCCTATTGATTGTGTTAGTCTGGCTAAAAGCAGACTTTTAAAGTACATGTAAGTGTGTTGGTTCGACTGATATCATACTAAACTGAATTTCTCAGTCGAGCTGACACACCCAGATAATGCGATTAGGGGTCAAATTACTCCTGCATGTTTACGCTCCAACTGGACCCGAACTGCCCTATGCAGTCTGCACATGACTGATAGTGCCCGTGGTGTCTTTGACCCAGAACTCGAACAGCGTAAATTTGTAGAAGAAAAGCAGAAAGAATACCAGAATACTATTAACAGGAGGGGAAGCGTGCATGGAATTTCTACCAGAAGTGAAGTGTACAGTGCTGTAAAGCTGCCTGTGTTTTCACCGTTCAACATGGATTCCGCTGGTCACTTGCTAACTTGTTTTTAGCTTGTGTGGAAGGTCCAATAGAAACCAGCTGAATGGGGCACGGTGCCGCCTACCACAGCAGAATCGGACAATAAATCAATTCTCCCTTGGCGCCTGTATATTTGGACAAGGACAGTTGTCCAATTAAATAGCCTACTCGAGCTTTAACCATAGCTGGACTTAACTGTGCATGTGAGGATTGCTGTACTTCAGCTGGGACAGAGAGCTCCTTCAGCTCAGCTGGTTGTTGCACACCAGCAGTGACAGGGAGTTGCTTAAGCTAGGCTGAAAGCTGGGCTGAATCTTAGTGTCACTGGGGAGCAGAGGCTCTGGGAGCGGAGACTCTGGGGCACTTGGGAGCTAGTAGCTGGACAGTTGGACCTCAACAGCACTGGGAAGCAGTGAAGCTGAACTGCTGAGCAGCTCGGAGGCTGAATTACGGCAAGAGGCTTTTTTCTGGAAAGCTTGCCTGAAGGTGAGTCCAGGGAAACATGAGGCAAGAAGCTGGCTGGGTTTGTGCCAGCAGAATGAGGAGCTGGAGCTAGCAGAGGCTGGCAGGCTGAGAACCAGGCTGATGGCTATCATGTTGCAAGATTGATAGCAGAAATATTCAAACAGAGTCACCATCCCCGCAGCAGAGTTCAGTAAAGCCATGTGCTCACCAGGTTTGGAAGAGACGCGATGATGTGGCCGCTGGTTGCTGACAAGCTTGGAGGCTTGTCTGGCTGATCAAAGCCCCCCAGTGCCAGACGAGTTCTTTCAAAAGGATTTGTCCTGCTGGGTCAATTTCTGGTCAGATTGTTCTGTAACATTGACAAGAGCAGGTGGACCCAAAAGCAAAGGACGGCAGGTAGGCAGGCAGGCTCAAATGTGTGTATTTATTTATCAGAATCAGGAACAACACACAGGAACAAGGCGAACTGAACATACCATCTGACAACTAAACACAGGGACTGATAAACTAAACGCAGACCCCAACCTGCAATGCAAATGTTTAACTGTAACTGATGACAGAGGTATTCCATCTATTTCTCATTTCACATCAATTAAGTTTGGGTGAAGATATCTTTTAGAGATGTATATCTGTTCTATTTAGAGTAGGTCAAAATAAAAGTGTATATATTGTTTCCAGGTTTTTGCTCCTGTATATTTTTGCCAAACCATTTACTGCTGTCCTAAGTCCACCTAATCCAATATGAAACAACACCTGTCATTTTTACTGATTTATTTATGGTTTTATTTGATAGGGGCAGATACAAGTTAGGCTAAGAACAGCTACCCGATGCACCAATCACAGTGTTTGCAGCAAATGTTTGTTTCCAACACAACTAATAAGGAAATGTTAACCTAAGTACATAAAACCCACACAGACAAGCATATGCGGTAAAAAACATATACATGCGCACTTGTGCACACACAAATGCATTTTGGTACCCGTGTCCATACACACACAATCACGTACTTGCCAACACATACAATGCATAGGCTGCATATCAGGCAAAATCATGCACACAAACAATAGAAAACAATACACGAGCATGGGTTTGTGTCTGAGGTGGCCAGGATTTGATGAGGTCATTAAATGTGCTGAAGTTTGCAACAGATTTCAAACAATCAGCTAGCAAATTCCAGGACTTTGTTGCTGACTCATTTCCCCACTGTGGATCGGTAAAGTCTTTCAGATACTGATTCACAGAGAAAGCTGACCGAGCAAAGAAGTGAAAAATGCAACATAACACTTGAATCTGCTCTGCTGGATCAGTTGCACCTCCTCAGTCTTTGCATGGATTCACAGAGAGGCTGAGAAGCAAGTCCATTTAAGTATTTAAAGACATAGTAATTAAGATTATCGATCCATAGCCTTTAAACAAAAAAATTAAATGCAGTTATTAATGAATTTATTATTCTGAAAGCATCTTACAGTTCCTGCCTTTGTTTAAATTGCAAAATGAGACAGATCACTTTGCTGTTTTAGTAAAACCACTGCGTGGTTCAAGCCACCTAAGTCCATTTTATTTCTTCCCATATGTTATATATTTTGAGCTTTGAGCTGGAAAAAAGCACATAGAATCTGATATGCTCAGATCTGTTTCAGGCCTCATTCATATGGGGAAATAAATCCAATAGGAATCTGAAATCCACCAATGCATCTGTCATCTAAGTTGATAAATCAGTTATTTCCTGCCATTGCCAATCAAGGGTAATCTGTCTGAAAAGACAGGAGCACAGCGTGACACAGTGGCACTTTGTAGTGCTGCCAGAATGACATTTACTATCCAGGAAGCATCGTTAACTCCTGTGAGAGATATTGATGGTCACTGTCACGTGTTAAGCGGCAGCAGATGGCTGCGTTCAGTACTCTGTTAACCAAAAACATGAGCATGTCCAGCGAGTGGCGCTCTTTTAGTGTGCTCATGCACAACACTGGTCTTGACTTTGACCTTGGTCTCTGGTAGGAGCTACTGATGGCTTGTTACTGGGTCCACTGACTTGTGCAAGCATTAGCTTTTGCAGCATGGAACCATCTAAAGTCCGTATTGAGTGTGAATGCTACTGTTGCCATTGACTTGCACTAGCATTAGCATTCACAGCTAAATGGGGAGCCATCTATACTTTGTACTGCATCAAATGCGCTGAAATGGTCTCTAACAACAAGAATAGAACTAAAGAAGATGAAAATGAGGCACTAAGTCAAAAATTCAGGAATCCCTTTAAGGCCAAGTACTACTGTGATTGTCTAAAGCCTCTAAGTAAAAACTTTTGGTGCAAACTGCCCAAACTGTAGTAGGCTGGCAGCTGTGTTTCCAACCAAGTATCAATTGACTGGGAAAATCGCAAATGTGCACATGGTCACAAAACCCCAGTTGGGACCTAATGATGATCAAGTGATGAATAGCACCTGCTACATTCACATTACTCTGCAGTGCTTCATTCATGCACAAACACAAGTGGTTTAAGTTTTTCACCTCGCTTGCCTTGCCTTGAACTTTCAGTCAGCAACAAGGTGTTTCTGGAAAACCATCTGGCACCTCAGGAGGGGGACACTGGGGACCATCGAAGCTGTCTACAGCAAGGGAAGGGTGGGACACTGCTGACCTCAATTGAAGGAGTAATTTGACGGTGGAAGGAGCACTCTGAGGAACTCCTGAACCTGACAAACCCACCTTTTACCATCAAGGCAGAGTTGGAGGCTGAAAGGGGATCCACATCAATTTCCCTGGAGGGGGTCACTGAGGTAGTTAAATATCTCCACAGTGGCAAAGCCCCAGGGATTGATGAGATCCATCTGGAAATGTTGAAGGCTCTGGTTGTTGAGGGGCTGTCATGGATGGCACGTGTCTTCAACATTGCATGGAAGTCTGGTACAGAGCCAAAGGAGTGGCCGACTGGGGTGCTGGTTCCCCTGTTCAAAAAGAGGGACCAGAGGGTGTGTATTGCAGAGGCATTACATTACTCAACCTCCCTTGGAAAGTTTACTCTAAGGTGCTGGAAAGGAGGGTCCGCCCATTAGTTGAGCCTCAGATTGAAGAGGTACAATGCAGATTTCATCCTGGTCATGGAACAACTACCAGTCTTACTTGGAAGGGGCCTGGGAATTTGCTCAACCAGTCTACATGTGCTTTGTGTAACTGGAGAAGGCATATGACCAGGTTCCTCGGAAGATATTGTGGGAGGTGCCGAGGGAGTATCCAGTCCCTGAATGCCCAAAGCAAGAGCTGTGTTCAGGTTCTCTGCAGTAAGTCACACTTGTGTCTGGTGGGGGTTTGTCTCCGCCAGGGTTGCGCCTTGTCACCAATCCTGTTTATGATTTTCAAGGACAAGATCTGGAGGGGGCGTAAGGTTGAATTTTGGTGGGCTGAGGATCTCGTCGCTGCTTTTTGCAGATGATGTGGTCTTGATGGCATCATCGGTCTGTGACCTTCACCACTCACTGGATCAGTTTGCAGCCGAGTGTGAAATGGCTGGAATGAGGATCAACACCTCTAAATCTGATGCCATGGTTCTCAGCAGGAAACCAGTGGACTGTCCACTCCGAGCAGCGAAAGAGTCCTTACTCCACGTGAAGGAGTTCAAGTATCTTGGGGTCTTATTCACAAGTGAGGGAACTATGGAGTCAGAAATTGGCCAGAAATTTGGTGCAGCAGGAGTGGTCACTTTACCACACCATTGTGACAAAAAGAGAGCTAAGCTGAAAGGCAAAGCCCTCGATCTACCAGTCAATCTTAGTTCCTTCCTTCACCTATGGTCAAGAAGGATGGGTCATGACTGAAAGAATAAGATTGCGGATACAAGAGACTTAAATGGGTTTCCTCAGGAGGGTGGCTGGCAACTCCCTTAGGGATAAAATGAGAAGTTCAGTCATTCGTGAGGAACTCGGAGTAGAGCCTCTGAGCTGGTTTGGGCATCTGGTCAGGATGCCTCCTGATCACCTCCCTAAGAGGTGTTCCAGGCAAGAAACCACTGCGTCCGTGACCCAACCACGCATATGCAGTTGACAATGGATGGATGGATGGATTGCCTTGCCCAATGAATGACTTTGTTGTGATTTCATGTTCACTGCACCACTCCATAAAATGTAAAGATTCCTTTGAACTTGAACTGAAATTGAACTTAAAATTGAACCTTTAATAGCTTTAGCCACAAGTGAGATTGCTTTTCATGCTTTTGACCTAATTACAAAATAAGTGTGTCACCATAGCTTTATAGTTGATACTGTGCTTAATTAAGGTTCCTGACTGCTAAATAATGGGAAATGAACAGTTTCAGAGCAAGTGGTGTTTTAGATCAACAGTTGTCCTTAAGATCAGTGAAAGTTCAACCCAGCCTCGTCTCACTCTGCATTTGCACAGCTATCAATCAAATACAAGACATGCCAACAGTTTTGAGGCTGTGTGTTACGGTAAACCAACAGACTAGTTATGGAGACACACTAAATATCTTTATGGGATGCTATTAGCCCTTTCTGAGGCAACGCAGAGCTGGTTAATGATTGACATGTTTGCATGCTGAAATGGCTGAAACACATGGCAAATGGGTGAAGCTGAGTTGTAGCTTTGAACCTTTATGATGTGGTCTTGTAGGTTCCTGGCAAGTCAACAGCAAATACTGATAAGGAGTTGAAAGTCGGCTATTGGCATTCTGCCACTGCCCTGCTTCTTACATTCTACTATTTTTATTGATTTTTTATGTTGTTGATCTTCTTGCTCTTATTTTACCATGAGAAAAGTAGAATTGGGAATTTCTTATATTATACATATATATTTCTTATAGCAACTGGAAGAAGAAAGTCTGTGAAAGTCAGGGTGTTTAAACTCTTGATTTTGTTACCCTGTTCAGAGAACTATTAGCTTGTGATGCGGGTATGACTGTGCTGTACTTGTGTATTCTAATTTTCTAGTGCTCCATTAGATCAGAAAAATATATTATTATTGATCTCTCATTACCTAAAGCATAACGTATTGTCCTATATGCTCCCACCTTTCAGAGATCAAGAGAAATGACAGAAGTACAATATTGTTTTCAAACTACACGAGTGTATATCTATGAATGTGTGTATATAAACCGCACATTTTATAACATCTTCCAAAATTTGTGTAAAAATGATTTCCTTTCCTAATATCTGTGCATGGTTAAGGAAATAATGAGGTTAACAGACTTTTACAAAAAAGGTTCACAGACTTTTACAAAAAATTCTAAACACAGATTAACACTAAGTTCTCTTTTCATGTAATCTTTTCTTCTTTTCACACTCAAGCAAGTGGACTTGTAACCCGAAGTATCGAGTGGATCAGCCTGCAGGTTATTTCAATCAACAACAGAGGAAGAACAGAAAACCTAAATGGATGGATTTAATCAACTTTCTTGGCAAGGAGGATGGATGATACAGCATGGCCAGACACAAGCAAGAAGGCTGCTAACATTAGGATACATTAGATAAGACACAAAGTTTACCAAGGCTAATAAGTATTTGTTGTTTTTGATTGATTCAGGTTTAAGTCTTGACATTTTAGTACCAATTAACTGATTTTTCCATATTGTCAGTCTGTTTAACTACAGTATCTCAATTAAACTCCATTTTGAACCGCTTTAAATGCAGGTAGTCTGTTTTAGTTATATGTCCTAAGAAATAGGATTTTTTTTTTCTTATAGAGGAAACACAGACGATGTGATTAAATGAGATATATATATAAATATTAATAAAATTGCATCATACAAAAAATACTTAATCATAAAATATAATTTAAATATAGCCCAGAACAAAGGGAAATTAAGACAAGAGATGTGTATTTCTCAAACTGTTTAACATTAAAGGATTACTCAGCATTATTAACTATTCTGCTGCCGCACCACAAATCATATTTTTTGTGTGCTAAATTAAAAAAAATAGACAAAACTGCATTTTATGAGTTACATCACATTTTATTGCTCTAAAAACCATTTCTTACAAAGCTGCTCATTGCACATACCTTTTAATAAAAACACGTTTAATTTATAAAACGGCTGAACGAATTACAGAGAAAACGCAGTTGCAAATTACTAAATCGCATACCCTTTTCAAAACAGATGTGTGCAAGTTATTAAAACGTGGGCAATTTATAAAATGGGTGCACAAAATAGAGAGTGGGTGTGCATTTAAAAAAAAAACAAAACATTTTGATGTCATGTTCCGCACTCTGTGAGAGGAGCCACATTGGTAGGCAATTTATTTTGCTGTCAAGATTCTAAAATGTAACTTTGCCCAGTTTGACATGACACGGTGGAATGCTTAAAACCTCTGCAGTGCAGACTGCAATTTACATTGTTCAGGAGAAGCCATATTTGTGCATCTTTGTTACATATCAACTAGTCGACTATTATTTTAATACTTGGCACCTTGTAAAAATTCGAGGTCATGAAAGCCAAACTTCCTGCATTGTTGCTGAACACTGAACACATGTCCTGCACTGCAGATTTGTCTAACTGAAATGAAGTAATACTTAGTAATACTGAACTAATATGTGGTTTAAAACCCTCATGCCCCACCAGTCCATTTTATGGACTTTTAACAGTTTCATTTGGCTGTCATTTTGGCTGTGATCATGCTGTAGCCTTTTAAAGTTGCACTGAGGTCACTTTTCCAAGGTACATTGGGATCATAGAAGATTTCCTGTCTATGCCTTAAAATATGCAGTATACAACAACATTGGCACCTCTTCCCCCCACAAGGTCCAAAAAATGGACCCATTGACACCCATTTAAAAATGTGAAATTCACACATTTTGACCACCTCTGAGAGTGACTCTGACTCCAAGGACGACCGCTTGAAGGGAGTCAACGTACTATCGTCATATCCAAGCAGAAGCTGTCTAGAGAGAACTAAG
>JAPQLA010070727.1:0-10095 GCA_029822935.1 Naso vlamingii | reverse complement strand
CAAACGGAAGACAGGTACTCCAAACCCGCCTTTATATAAAGTTCGCCCATCGCAATTGGCTGGGGCCGCCTCCCCAGGGACGTCCTGCCACAACAGGCTTTTAGTATTGCCAGTTTAAACAGTCTGAAAGAAGCTGGCATTTTCAAAACATTACCAAAGGTTTAAAAAGTTTGTGGTTTCAGCGGCACCAGCACGCTGTTGTCATGTACACGAAAGGCCAAACTGCAGAAACTTGCACCATGTAAACGGCCCCTTAATCCCTGCAGCACTGACTGTCCTGACGTGTGCCTCTCAGCTCTTCCTTATCACACTGACACTCTGTGTAGGCCCCGCCTCCAAGCCTGACCACCAAACAATACAGGAAATTGGATCATAGTGAAACAATATACAAAATAAGTACACATTTTTTTGACAGCTTGACATCGTAGATAAACACAAATAAGTGCTTTGATAAAGACTGAATCAGTGATTTCATGGAACATCATGTATGACTCTGTAAGAGTGAGGAGAGAGAGACACTCAGTGTTTGTTGAAACACCAGCCAGCAAGCCGGTTACATTCATTTATCAGTCACTTACCTTTCTCTTATCTTAGAGTCGACAAACTTAAAGGTTTCCTAAACCTGCTTTCTGAATTACATTCCAGGTCATTCATTTACACATCGTTCTGTTTCTTGTCCCTCCGTCTGTCCCTCAGTTCTCCTGAAAATAGAACTTTGGTTAACTGTGGCCTTCTAAAAAAGTGTGCCTCATTTGTGACAGACAGCACACACAGCTTTTGGCTTGTTTGTGTGTACAAATCTTGCCTACCATTCTGTGTGTTTCCATTTGTTTGTTTGTGTGTATGTTGACTTTGGTTAACTGTTGTTAAGCAACTCAAACAACATTTTCCAGCTAACACTAGACTTTCAAGGCAGCCCCATGTCTCCTTCTCTAAATGGTTCTCTGAACTATAATGCTGACCTCGTTTCAGATGTCATAAATGAAAGCAAGACTGTCTGTGAACTGTGTAAACAAGCCCACCTCACAAAGGGAGCCAGATTCCTACACTACACTCACAGGAACACAGCACAACACGAAAGGACACTTTTTCATGTAGGCTATTGTAGATACAGTGAGGTGTTAATTGTACAGATACCTGGCTTCGATCTGTGACTGCCAGCTTGGATATTTGGCTTTTCTCACTCACTCACAATCAGTGTCAATTTGATAGTGGTGCTCTTGTGGAATTTTTCAATCAGTTTTCAATGAAAAGCAAGACAAATCCAGCAGCCTTGAGAAACCTGTGTTAGCTAAACATCCATATGTTTCAAAGGCCAACAAGCTACAAACACTAGAAGTTCTTATATTGTTTTAGTCTGAAGTGTCTTGCACCCATTGATACACTTTACATCTACTCAGGTGCAGACAAAAGAGCCACTTGTTTTCATGCAGCTTAAAAGGGTAAAAGTGCAAAGGAATATCCACACAAACGATGTTCTGATTTGGATTCCTGCCACTCGATTGGATTAGATTCCAGAACTACAGTATAATTCTTCCCTTAGTATTGCAAAATCTGTAGCTGTAAAGAAATACTGTGTGTAACTTGTAGGATGAATTTTACATAATTTAGATTTTAAGGATAAATACATTACTTGGATTAATAAAGGATATACACCTGGTACAGCCAGTTTACCGTAACCACTGATAATGCGCATGCATGAGCTACATTGCTCTGGCTCGGTGTCTGAAAGCAAGACATGTATCTATAGCAGGGGCAGCTGTGGCTTAGTTAGGTAGAGCAGGTCACCAACCAGTTAGAAGGTTGGAACATGCTGAATGTGGCCAAATATCTCCAAACATTCTAAGACAAAGGCAGACAGTCGTGGCAGCAAACAAAAACATCTGAGTTTGTCCGTCTTTGTTTTAGAATGTTTGATCGCTGTCCCATGACCTTAACACACTAAAATATGGGTCCTAAAATATGATGATAATATGATGATCTTACAACCTAACAATTTTCTAAGTCACCTATATATTTACTAAATGCTACTTACACAAAACCATCACACTCACACTACAATAGTGTATGCTAACAATACAATCTTACTACTCAATCGCTTCTACATCTGCTTGTCGGTAATACTCCTCTTGCTGGGTTTGCTGAAGCAGGAGCCACTGGTTTATGGCGGAGGGTGGGGTGGGGAGTTGGTGTGGACAGGAGAGGGGCTGTCACCGGAGATGGAGGCCAATGTATTCACTGCAAACTACAGCACTAAATAGATCAGCTAGTAGCAGAATTTAGAAATGCAGCAGCCAAGTTTCAACCTGTGGAGGGCAGTTGCATATTTACACCAAAATGTGTAGAATTCACACACGTTGCACTAAAATGCAGATGCAAATGGGTTTAGTTACTTGTTAACAATGGAAACAAATTACACTGTATAATGTACGGAGTTATCAACATCTTTGTATATTTATATATTTATATATATATATATATATATATATATATATATATATATATATATATATATATATAAATATATAATTCTAAAAATTATACTTTCCCAGGATTTCTATTAAGTATTGCTTTTCCCCCCAAAATTACTATTGTTGGGAACTAAATTTTTTTTTTTAATTGTCGGGTCCAAAATGATTATTTAATTGCCTGTCTAAGATGGCCAAGGGCTTGTGAGCAAATAGTATGTGGCGTCAGTACCACATAGTATCTGTGGTTCTTCATTGATCAAGGTTTTCTGTGGTAATAGTTAGAAGTTGTCTATAGAACCTTTAATAAGCAATTTTATTCATCTACATGCCTGTCTTCTGAATAGGCATAACTGTGGTTAGCAAATGTCCTAGTACTGAACCAGTTCTTTGTGTTATTTTATGAACAGATGCAATTTGGGATTTTGGTGCAAGGGTAGAGCAAATGTTATACAACCCCTGTCAACAGCATTTATCATGTGGTCATCTTGTATAACTTGACCAAAACATGAGAAAGTTGGGGTGGGGGGTTGCGATGAAAAACGTAGACATATGGGGGAAAAAAATTCTGTGCGTATCAAACCCCACTGCAGTCTGTCTTTATTTTAGTATTTCTTCATATTTCTTCATACAAGTAGAAAAGTGAGATGGATGATCCTCCACTCATTGTGAAAGTTTATTTGACTCTCAAAGGGTGGACTAAGCTTTACCTTCTTTGATCAAATTTGAAATTTGACAACTGTCAGGATGACAGTGTATAATAAACCCAAAGCAAAACTTAAAAAAAAAAAAAAAAACTCTAGAAACCACTTGGTGAATTCACAGACATGGGGGTCAAGGTAGACAGAAGATTCATGGTGACTGTAGCCTTAATCTTGAGAAATTAATTGTTATAGCAACATAATGCAGTTAACTTTGAAGATGCAGGTCTGTGTTTGTATACCTTTAGTCAAGGAGCAATATCATATCATAATATAGCTGCAGTACATTGTGACTAAATCATGACTTACCTACTTTTGCAATTGGGGCCAAAGCAACTGAGATGCCCAGGAGAATTGTTCATTTCTACGGACTGTTAGGAGCCTGAGCTGCATATGGGGTGGGGGGTGGGAGGGGAGGGGGTGAATGGAGAGGAAGGTGTGTGCTGTGACTCAAGCAGTCAAACACACCACAGCATATCGGTAAACACTGTTAATCACAGCTTAGCAGATGGGAATGTTAATTGCATAGAAGCAAATAACAAGACCCAGAGGATGCTCCTATTTATCGACACCCCTACTGTTTCTGATGAGGGCTGGACGGGTGGTTTGTGTGTGTGACTGTGTGTTCTCACTGAAAAGTGAGGAGTCTCTGGAGAAAAGAGGTGATTGAATGTTGAATATTAGCTTACCAACACTTTGCTGTTCATACCTCTCCCACTCCCATCTCTCTCTCTGAACATGACACACACACAACCAAAGCTAAAAGCAAAGTTTAATTCCAAAATGTAATTGTTTTTCTTTTAGATAATGTCTAAATATGATAAATTATTCCAGGTGACACAAAACACAGTATCAGCTTGTACTGATAAAGGCAAGGTCTTTTTCTTTTTCCTGCAGGGAGACGAACCATTGTTTCTACTGTTTGCGTAATACCAAATAATTAATGTGAACAATGTTTTGAAAGGTATTTAAAAACAGGATACTGTGGTCCATAATAGCACCCTACACATTCTACTTATTGGTGCACACTAGAATCAAGTTGTGCAAACACCAAAGACATTGTTGTGGCCTCCATGTTTTTGGGCCCTGAGACCATGGAGTTCAGGATGTTTATCTGGCTAAGCTCAAACCAATGACTTAAGAGGTTGATTTAATGATGTGACTGCCACCCCTGGCACTCAGCTTGTAGGAGACAGGATAAAATGACCTCCACTGAATTACAAAACAGAATAGACCAGGACCTAAACCAAGGTTCTCAATGCGACAGTAGCAGGAACACCCAAGAGGAAAATTGACAGCAAGACAACCACTGTCTTCAATATGGCCAGAGAACGCTCTTGCTCTAAAGAGAGAGCCCAGAAAGACACCTTTAAAACAGCCAAACAGAGACAGAGAGAGAGAGGCGCAACCGGGAGTGTATATAATGACCCTAAAAAAGCAAGTCAAAAGAGAGTGAGAAGAAAAGTGAGGCAAACGGAAAAGATCTGAGCAGTGAAGTTAATGTGCAACTGCACAGACTGAGCAGGGCAGAAACATCATGGACACTGAGGAAGGAGGAGGATACAAAGCGAGATCAGGTTATAAAGGACCTGTAAAGCTTCACTAAAGCTCTCTGAACCTAGAACTGAGAGTCTGACCAACCCCTAGACAAGTTGTGGAACAGTTACTCAAAGAGAGCCACAGTGACTCTCTCAGGGGCCTGGCTAGAAGTGCACACCCAAAGGTCAGCAGATCTGATATAGCTGACAAAGAGCTTGACACAAGTGACCCAACAAGGATTAAAGTGAAGAGGATACATGTAACTAGTATGTAGTTTGTTTGATTTTTACCTGAGGCAAGGAATGGCACCAAATTTAAACTTCATATTTATCTAGTATTGCTAGAAAATCAGATATGAATTCACTCTTTGGCCAGTAGGGCGCAGCCATCTTCAGACAAGCTAGGCAGTGACGTCATGGGTATGATCCTAGTTCTGCTTTGGTGGGGTACATATGTTGCATCACTGGTGTGGGTTAACCTTACTAGCTGTTTTGATGAACAAATGGGAGTTTTGGATTACTCATTTGAACAGGCAACCACAAGAGAGGAACTATTACGAAGGTGGTGAGAAGTAAACTTATAGAAAAAAAAAAAATTCCCAAGCTGAGACTAACTATCATCTAGCTTGTGAGCCAGTTCTCTTCATGAGGAGGAAACTCTTCCTTTCCAAAACACTACGTTACTTTAGAAGCAGCAAGATCTTGGCAGTGTCCTCACACTAAGGATAAAACAACTTTAGTTCACTGAATGATGTGATTATGTTATGTGGTCTGTGGATGAGACAGTTTAATGTTTGCTACATTAGCTGCTGATGATCATGCTGACATGAGTGTAATGCTGGCTAACATAGCATAATCATTCAACTCAAGGTTGTGAATCAACACCTTGATGGAGACAGTAGGTAAGTATGTTTGTCAATGAAGCAGCATCCTTACACTGAATGTTAGCATTTATAAGCTTAACTGCTGTCGATCGGGTGTACTAACCGCAGTTGGCTTGACCGCATTCGCAGTCTCCCTGTGAGATGGTGGTGCGAAAAAATTGGAGGAGGACGCTGTCCTCCAAGACAACCAAGAAAAACCTCCCACAGGTGGTACAGTCGTTGAAAATGATGGTTGACTGTGAAAGAAATCTACACTTTTTCCAGGTTATCCAGACATTTCTGAGGCTTGATATGGTCAAACTGTCTGAGAGAGGCTGAACCCTGTATCATCCTGATTGAACTAGCTTACATTAGTTGTTTGGGCTTCTCAGTGCAATATGTGTAGAAGATGCTAACAAATATGGGAGTAGTAGGACGGCAGATCAAGACAGCTGCTCACGGGTTGGGGGAGGCCATCCGTCACGGCTCCGGTGACTGGGGAGCAGATACACAAGGCTTCTATTTTTGAAAGAAGACAGAGCAAACGCAGCAATTCAGCACAGAGCAAATCAAGCAGGACAGAAAGTCAGACACAGATGTAATTTTAAAACATCCAGTTAATTTTTAGAATAAAAGATTCTGTGTTGACACCAAATCACTTTCACTAAACTTCATAAATAAAACATCATTATGTGCAGAGCCAGGCCTGAAGTCAGCAGATCAGAGGTTTCCAGAGGCTGCAATCGCACATGATTTATTAATTGACACAAAATCTCGTCCGTCTCACAACTTCAGCTGTCTGACCATGCTGCACAGAGCACACCTGTAGTGGAGCCTTTCCAGAACACATGCAACCATTGGAATCCTGGGGTTAAGATGGAAGATCTCAGAAGATAAACAGTGAGTGGCCATCACTACCAACCCATTGACCAGAAAATGCTGTGGTTTAAGGTCGAAATGTACATGGAAACTTAGAGACCATCAGATAGTCTTCACTATCTCCATCACCCTGCTGCCAGCTGGGAAGAGATGTAGAGCAATTCAGTGCTGCACCATTAAACTGAAGGACAGTATTCATCTTCAAGCTACAAGACTTCTCAACAACTAACTACAACTGCATTTATACCTTGTGATGTTGAGGGCAGCACTGTCGCTTAGTGGTCAGCACTGCCTCACAGCAAGAAGGTCCTGGGTTCATTACCCGGTGGGGGTAGGACCTTTTGTGTGGAATTTGCATTTTCTCTCAGTGTCTCTGTGGCTTTCAAAGACTTGCATTTTAATTGGTGACTCTAAATTGCCTGTAGGTGTGATTATGAGTGTGAATGGTAGTTTGTCTCTATATGTCAGCCTGTGATGAACGGGCAACTCATCCAGGGTGTAGCCCACCCTCGCTCAATGTCAGCTGGGATTAGCTCTGACCCTGCAAAGGATATGCAGTTTGGGACAATGTTTGTGTGTATAACTTTGTGTTGTCTCCTTTTGGTGCAGTCTGAGGTCATTGGTCAATCATGACTGTTCAGGTATGAAATGTCAGCTTAGATTTTTGGTTGATATTTGAATTTCTGTATGTGAGGCATTTGTTGCATTGTCCATTTTTTCACTGTGGCTCTAAAAGCTGTCTGATACTAACTACTCAATTACTACTTCCTCATATAATTTTAATGCATTTTTTTTTTATTGCAAAGGTGGGTTACTATGTTGAATGGATTTGTGTTTTGCTGTTCATATAAATTCTGGAGATCTCCACTCTAGGCAGCAAACATGACAAAAACGGCACTTTTTATTTTTTTAACAATGCCATGCAGGCACAGTCAGGCTGCAGCATGGCGCTTTGCATCCGATAGTTGCCTAATTGATGCGCTAATCCAGTTACTAAGTACTGCAGTGCTGTGGAGTCTGCCCAAAGCAAAGAATGTGCACAACTTATCAATGAGCTGCTTCTCAAACAACAGAGTGAAGCAGAAGTGACAGAACATCCATGAACTATAGATCAAGGAAAAGAAGTGCTTACTGCTGAGCTGCAGACCTTTGTTCAGAAACAACACTGCTGTCTCATCTGCTGTGACTTGAGGAAATGAGGCTGCACCACATCTTAAAATACTGTGTTACAAGTTTAACTCATACATTAAAAATGTTACAGGTGCACTTAAGGTGCCAAAGTTAAAAGTACTTAATGCAGACAAATGTCCGCTGTGACATTTATACTATTATATATTATGTCATTAGATTATTATTACTTTCACAAGTAACAGTAGGCTTTCAACTGCTGTAGTTAGATGAGGTGGATTTTAAACTATTTTGTATGGAACTGCAATCAGAAGTGTTAAAGAGTACTATAATATTAAACTCAAGTGAAGGCACTGTTGCGTTAAAGATTTGGGTAAAAATGTACTTAGATAAATGTAAAAAGTAAGGGACCTTTAAATATTAATGGGAAGTGCACACTGGAGGAAAATAGGGGAGGGTCGTGCTTTTTTAATTTGAGTTGGTGGGAGGGTACACTTTTTAAATTTGGGTCCTGGGGAGGGTCATACAAATTTGAATTGATCAAATTTTGAAAACTGTTCTTCCTGGAATTTATTAAAGTATAGTGAGTTCCTTCAATGACTCCCCTCTTGGCCAGACTGTTTGGTATGATCCGGGGTGCGTTTCTCTTTGGCTGCCTGTGTACAGTATCTAGCCAATCAGTGGCTCTCTACTGGTATTTGCCTTTTACACATGGGTTGCCATTACAATTCTAAAATGAGGCTCGTTGGGCTTGCGCAGCAGAGACAACTCATGGCAGTGCAACAACGCCAGAGGCATCACTTCACCTGCATGGATGTCATCTTACTGTCGTGTCCTTGGGTGTAATTCTTAGAAGAGGAGGGTGTCCTGTCAGGGTCAGACATTCCACCATTTTCCAATCAATTCTAAAATCCGTCACGAGTGGACGAAGTGATGTCACTGGTGTTGCTGCGCTGCTATGAAGCGTCTGTGCCTCTTTTTGGAATTAGAATGGCGACCCGTGTGAAAAAGGTGAATTATGCTACATCCTAATTGGCTCAGAAGTTTGAATTTGAAGCTAGGAATGACGTCCTGCTTGTCCTTCATTATGGTTATTATTGCATTCCTGCTGTAGCTCTGTGCTGGTGTGCAAGCTGCCATGAGCCAAACTTGGACAGACAGATGTAGACATCTAGCGGATGAAATGAACATCTGTTGTCCAAATACACAGCGGTGGGTCACATTTATAAGTGTTATGGATAACTGAGATATGGAGGCAATAATACAGGAAAGTTACGTTTTATTGGCGATACTTGCAGAGCTGCTGTATATTGCCATTATAAAAATGTGTAGACAAACCAAAACTATTGAAGAAAAGATCAAATTGAACAACAAATGTTATGATAACACTCTTTCACTGGCGAACAGTATTGGCTATTAAACATTTGGTTAGGGAGGGTCAACCTTTCTTCCCCAGTCACTTGGGGAGGGTTGAGGGAGGGTCACAGCCTTTTATTTCAAAACACTCAGAAATCGTCCAGTGACCCTCCCCATAAACAATGTACGCTCCCTAAATAAGTTAAAATGCACTCACACTTTTTCATCACTGTGGTAGATGCTAATATGGAGGACCACAAGGGTCACAGAGATTGTAATAAAGCATTTCTTTAATTATAAACTAATTGCACAAGTGAAAACAATTTCCATTTCCTTGCTGCTTTTCCTTTTCCTTATCGTATTAGCTAACACTCAATGTAACAAGCTCTCTGATTGGTTATCACCTGGTGATAACCCAATCAGAGAGCTTGTTGCATTCCATGGCTAAATTGCATTGTTTTATCTCGTTTTACTAGCTCAAGGCCCAAAGTGTCATGAAATGTTTAAATGTAGAGGTTGAATGAGTTCGCATTTTGTTTTTGTTTTTTTCAAAAAAAAAAAAAGGCCTCCTGCCCCCTGGGCTGAAAAATTGGTAAGGAGCCTGTGATGTGTCCCAAATTCATGTGGGCTACTTTAAACCTAATTCAGTACTATGTATTTCAGCTTTCAAATCAGTTGTAGAATATGTGGCCCTCCACTTGCTTTTTTGAGTCAGTGTGGCCCTCTGGAAGAAAATACTGCCCACCCCTGGCATAACGGGTCAACTATTTCTCCATGTTCTCCTTCTAAACAGACCTGACGGAATTTTGGGACAATTATAAAAATTCAACACCAAGCCCCAGCGTCTCTTGCTGTGAAGCAAGCTAATTAGGGTCCAGGCTGCTAAGCAGCCAAGGACCCTATTGTAATCGGAAGAATTCTTCTTCTTCTTCTTCTTCTTCTTCTTCTTCTTCCGAGGAAATCATACGTCCCATGGGCAAAAACTCACTAAACTTTACAGAAATGTCCGACCCATGCCACATTTACTCAACTCCAAGGACATGTGCCCCCCAATAAACATTTAAATTTAAAAACTTTAAATATTTCTACCAAAGCAACAGTACATGCTACAGCTTTGAAACTTCACCACAATGTAGCCCAGATACTGCTGAAACTTTTGTCC
>JAPQLA010070399.1:0-10112 GCA_029822935.1 Naso vlamingii | reverse complement strand
GATCACCACATTAGCAGAATCTATTGCCTGATGGTTCCCATCGCTCCATTTTCTTCTGCTCGCTTCAAGCACCTTTTATGGCAGTAACTCATTTCTGTCGCCTTTCAGGATCTTTGGAAATCCGATAAAATGCTCTCCCCTATTCTTGTCCCTCACAATTCTGGCATCTAGCGGCACAACAGCAGCACAGTGGCTTAGTGGTTAGCACTGTTGCCTCGCTGCAAGAAGGTCCTGAGTTCAAATCTGGTTCCTTTCTGTGTTTGCATGTTTTCCCTGTGTGTGCGTGGGTTTCCTGAGTGCATCAGTTTCCTCCCACCATCAAAGACATGTATGTTAGGATTAATATTCCTGTCAGTGCCCTTGAGCAAGGCACTGGCAAAAACCTGGAGTTGGTCCCCAGGCGCTGTACTGCGGCAGCCCACTGCTCCTAGTGTGTGTAGTTCAGGTTAACTATGAACAGGATGGGTCAAATGCAGAGGACCAGTTTCCCCAAGGGATTAATAAAGCAACTTCTTAACAGTGATCCACCATGTCCACTTTTATAAATACAGCAGGCAAAAACACAAGTCAGCTGCTGTCAGTGTTATGCCTGGCAGTAATTTGAACAACGCGCTTTCCTGCAAATATGGCAGTGTTTTGATTTCAACTGATGCATGCAGGGATGGCGTGACGTGAACTACCGGAGCTCCATAACCACTCATTGTTCATTTAATATAAGATCTGTTTATTTTGCATGCAGTTGGAATTTCTTCTTTCTTTAATGTGTATGTAGGGACCTCTAAAATCTATGATCATTTGTTGTTCATTTGTTATATGTACAAGTGAGTTTATAGGAAAAACTATATCTGCCTCAATGCTTTGTTGTTTTGGGGATCCATGGTACTACGTAACTGACCAGTGTGGTTTCACTTTGTTCAGGTGATGCGCTCCTCAGCCAATCAGAGAAGGTTTTGGAGGAGAGTAGGAAGGAGAGACGAGAAAGAGGTAACGGTGAGCACATGGAGAGGAGGAGAACGGCTTTACAGCGCAAGAGTAATAAAAATTTATCGCGGCGGTGAAAAGTGTTCCTTGACTTACATACTGCTAAAGTATTGGCACGAGTACTGTTACACAGTTAATACGGTTGTCGTGAAGACCAGCTGTAGTTTCACCGAGGACTGGAGAAAGCTGATGTTGGAGCACCCGGCTCATCAACCTGCTGTTGTTGCCTGGGAGGACGGACTCTCCACCTTGGACCAGCATCACGACGCAGACTTTACCTCTTGCATCTCATATGCTGCTGTAGTATCTCCTACCTACCAGAACTCTTCCAACCATCGTGTATCCTGGACGCATGAGTAACCGCAAACTTTCCTTTTGGAGCCTGACTGTGTCCACCTGCTACTCAAGGATTTAAGGATATATATATTCTCTTTCTTCTTGATTTTTTTCTTATGTGCACCACCGTATGTGCCCCAACATAAAAAAAATCCAAGCGCTTGGTATCATTTGAACATTTAATATTGAACTGATTATTTCTGAACAGTCGAACTCACGAGTTATTCTGTTCCATAAAATTTATGTTATGTGACATATGTGGTCTCTAAGTAGTTGTTGGTGAGGCTGCAGGTTATATTGCACCTGAATATTTTTGCATACAGAGAACTTTGACTGATAAAATTTATTTTCTTTCTCATTTTAAAGGGTGACAAGTGAAAGGCCTACATAATTTGATTTATTTAATTTACATAAGGCTAATTTAAGTTATTTAAATTAATTTAAAGGTACACATTTTATTTTATTTTTTTAAAAATAAATCTAATTTTGTTATTCCTTTACTTGGAGATCTTGTGTTTCATAAGTTTATTAATATTTAACCTTGATCATTGTTTCTGGGGAAATACAAGTGTAACTCACTGTGTATGAGTTAAGTAATTCCACAGTGGAGGCACCACGCTATTATTATTTCTATCATCAGTCTTACTCAATATATGTGAGCCTGTAGTAATAACATATTTGGTAACAGGAAATCTAGACATTCCAACATCAAGAGCTAAGTACCCAGGATTTAATAATTGAAATAGTAGCCCAGTTTGTTTTCAACCTTCTGGTGCCAACAAGGGGTTACATGTATATTGGTTCTGGTGCCCATTCCAGCGCCGGTTCCTGCCATCATTTGACTCTGGCTCCCCGCTTCTTGGTCCTGGAAACCTCCTTGTCCTGTGCTCAACACTAACACTGCAGCGGTGCTACAAGCTGCCACTGTTCATCCATGGAACTAAACCAAATGCTGGCAAGCCTACCCAGTATGCTTTGTGGCAAGAGCCACCCCTTGCATGCCTCTGACTGGCCATACCTGCAGGCTGTAACGCAAATCATCGCTACCAACTTGATGGACCCATGAGGAGAAGGACTTAGCATGAGCAGCAAGTTTTTTGTCTCTATTATGAAGCTTGACAGCACTCTGGTACCCTGGGTGAAATGGCTGCCTCAAGTGCAGCTTCACAACGGGAACTGATTCTTCAGACTCCACTCCAGTGGTCCATCTTGGTTATCAGCTATGTGAACCAGTGACAGGTACCTGAGCAGGTAAATCTGGGCTCAAAGTACTTAAAATGTAAATGAAATGTAAAGAATGAAGCATGACCAACTGAATGCTGTATGTGATAAAACAGGTGTATCTTACACATTTGGGGCAAAGTTATTCACATGTTTTTTAGCATGTAATTCTTTTATTTCTCTGTACTTCTAATGGATATAACACAATGGCAGTTCTCAAGTATTTAGTATGAATAAAAGTCTACCTCCTTCTCTCTGTAGCTCCACGGAGCCGTGATGGTCCTGGCTGTGGTCCTAACTAGTGAAGTCTTCAGCCTGCTTGTCATATACAGGATAGGAACGGAGCGGTGTGTGTGTGTGTGTGTGTGTGTGTTCTTGTACCCCCTCCATGCCTGTACACCTGTCCCTCCATCTGTCTAACTGGCTCCTGGCATCTCTAAGTCTTTTCCTGTGTATCTTTGTGTCAGTCCCATCTCCACGGAAACCCATTGTGTCATCATGGCTTGTGCTTGTGTTAAGTCTCAGACTGAGTGTATGTGTATGAAACCAGAGAAAAAATTAAGCTTTAAAACATTAAACTGCACTTTCTGGAAGCAGATTTTTCCTCTCGTAGTAAGAAACCTCTATGTTTATGTTGTTCACAGAGTCCTGCCCTTTCCTTTTGTAAAGTGTTTTCTCAAACTTTTATTCACTCAGACAGCTGCACCTTCATAATCATATCTGACATTTAAAGGTAATTGGCCAAATCTGCAAGATGGAAGTCTCATCTAGCTGGATTGAACAGCAGCAGCTACTTTTAATGTGCTCAATTAATGTCATGTGCCAAGGCCCTTAATCTGTACAACGCAAGGTTTTTGTAAAGTGGTGCTGAGTTTGGCAACATTCTCCCAACTCATGATGCGCGTCATCTCTGTGGCTCAGGGAAGACATAGCGCTCGTCTTACACAACTATAGACAGTCACACCCCTTCCGGTGAACCCAGTGGGACTTTCATTTGGAGAAATTTGATACAGTAGTCAATAAACACAAATTATTTTTCTATCCCTTTTAAATTGTGCCCTCATTCTCAAATATGTTTATTAATTTAAAAGATAATTTTACAGATCAATAAAGTCACAGTTTGTCATGAGACAGTTAGGTATCATATAGTTTTTGTGAGACTGCTCAGTGAACTACATCATACGTCACCAACGCTAACATGGCTGTAAGTTCAGCCCAGTTTCTTTGGTTCCCTTCAGAACGAGGGAAAATGGATTAAAACAGGTGAAAATCATTCCAAGCACGAACACGTTGAGAGCTGCAGCTCAGCAAACACAGAGTCAGTCGCTTCTGTCACAGATCGTTGTTAAGACGTCACTTACGCCACGATCAAGTGTGTCGTCTTTCTAGATACGTATTTTCAAAGTCTGATGCTTCAGCAGTTGTGTGATAAACTGAAACTTTCTTGACTTGAAAAATTATCTTTTAAATTGACAAACATTATATTTGAGATTGGTGGTTAAATTTTAACGGATTAAAAAATAATTTGTCTCTTTCCATTGACTACCATTCATATTTTTTCCAAAATAACGTCCTATGGGGTCCACTGGAAGGGGCCAGTTGTTCCGACAGCTCACTGTTCCACCCGCATGTGTGAGATGCACCATCGGGCCAGTGTTCTATTTCTGCTACCTATAGAAATGTGCTACTTTGCAATTCTGCGCATGCGCAGTAGAAACTGTTTAAGTTTAGGCAAGGTGTCCGAATGGTTAAAGGTTAGGGCAAAATCACTGGGTCGGCCATATAAAACCAACACAGAGGTTAAGTTTAGGCAAGCAATCACTGACGGTTATGATTAAGCATGTGACCTGAATATAATCATGCCAAAGACATTTGGTTAAGTTTGGGCAAGTCTTCACTGACGGTTATGATTAGGCATGTGAAATACATTTAATCATGCCTAAGAAATTTGGTTAAGTTTCTCGGTTCACGCTATGGCAGCATTTTTCAACAAAGCAGCAGAAATCAACTGGACATCTCTCCATTCATGTTCATTTTGAAAGGAATGGAGAAGGCAGTGAGCAATTAGATATCTGTAGTATTGTTGCATCTCACAACATGAGGGAACAGTGAGCCATCAGAACAGCGGGCCGTTAGAACAACGGGCCGTCGGAACAGTGGTGTGGCATCCACTAGAAGGGGCGTTACTTTGCCACTCATGTTACGTGGATCCTTGCATGTCATGCAGTTTCCTGTTCTTAAGCTAGATAGACAGTGCTAAGCAGGCTAGCACCTCCCATTGACTACCAGTGTTTGAGCTAAGCTAATTTGTGGTGGGCGACTTTTGCCCGTCTCTTCCTTGTTACTGCACGCACAGACCAAAGAATGGGATCTATCTTCTTGTCTGGAACTCAGGAGGGAGGCAAATGACGAAAAGAAAAAAAGCTGTTGTATCACTTTAAAAGTTCAAAAACTGGTTTTATATACGGGAATGTTTAATGTCTCAGAACAGAACGTCCACCTTAGCCTGTTTTAACCACCAACTCATTTCAGGCATTTAATTGAAAACCCATTCAAAAAACAAATAGAATTTGTGATAAAGGAACCAGAAGCACAAAAATGCCGACTGGCTTGGGTCTGTTTCCGGTTTTACTCATCCAGTCCATTGTATGGGCTTAAACTGGTTTATTTCATGCAAATCAACTAAAATGGCATTTGTCATATGTGAGATTCTGGTAAAGTGAAAGCATACATCAGCAACATGCAGGGGCCCGACAACATGCACAAATCCAACTCGCACTGCATCAGTAACAAGTAACAAGACAATCTGATCAACATGTTATGATGTTCGATTAGGCTAAAAATGAAATGAGTGGCAGCCAGACCAGGGGTGCTATTCAGTTTAGAGCTCAGGCCTCACAGTGCCATGTTCATTATCAAAACACACAGGCGTTAGCATAAGCTCTTAGCGTCCGGAGGAAATGGGGTTCACTTTCATTAACTACTGCAGATATGATCATCATCTCTGCTCTGTGTCAGTTGTGGAACGATGTTGTGTCTGTGTTCATAACATCATCCTGCGGTTTATAATTTTGAGTTGTACAGCTCTGTGGTATTCACACACAGCAACAGATGTTTCGGTTGCCATGTCTCAAGGTCCTGACGTCAGTGATGTCAGGAGGATCTTAACACTGATTGGCTGTCACGACACAGACACTTTGTGTTACTTAGTTCAGTTGGCTGAGTAACTTGCAACACCTGGTGGTGAAAGTCCACACACACTGATTTGTTCTGGTATTCAAACCGGTTAAAAAAAGAATTTCACGGACCCAACCCTGTAACTGACTTCCAGGTTTAAGAAGAGTTTCTAATGAGATTTTTGCTTTATCTTTCCTAAGGTTTAATGGCATTCAGTACGAGATTTATGGTACATTATCGACACACTCTAGACAAACGAATGGAACACTAATGCAGTAGCCTTCATCTGTTGTGCAAAAGTTAAGTTGTAAGTCGAGTGGAAGTGACGTAAGTAAACCAACAGCCAGTTAACGTAACTAATGTAGAGGTTTCCTGTTGGAGTTGGGAAAGCCAACAGAAAAAAGGCCTTAAAGGTGTTTAGTTCCCCAGGAGCTCCTCAGTGGACAGTTCCTCTCAAATAGTTAATAGAACTGTTTGCTCTGGAAGAATACAAACAAACGAACAAACAAAAAAAAAACAACTATGGTTTTTGTTATCTGCATTTTTCTCCATACCGACCCTCCATTTCTGTTCGATTCCACAGATCTGTCTTGCATCTCTATAAAGCCTGCAGTCTGTAATGGGACCCACTGCGGGTCCCTGCCCCCTCTGCAATGACCCAACAGCTCTGTGCCTGCTGGTGGCATAAAAAGCTTCTGCTTAAAAATGCGTTTGTTATGATTTAACTTTCAGAACTAATTCTAGAGGTGAGCAAGGTAGGGGGATCATTTTTGAAGAAATCTATAATTTTTAGCTCTCCTTCTACGACGGGCATTTGCAAGCACATCGTCTTTATGTGCACATATGCCAACAATGCAGTCTTCAATATATGTGTTTAATTCTCTTTCCTGTTTAGCTGAGGATTCATTCTAAATCTGTGAACAGAACAGTTTGTATTTGCAATGAATGCTTCTGCTGCATGCTACCAAAAACCATGAGCTCTGTGCCAATACATTGAGACTAAAGCCAAAGATGACAATGGTGTGTGTGTGTGTGTGCGTGTGCTGTGTCAGTAGTGGGTGTATTTATGTAGGTGTGAGTGAAAGCCTAAACTGCTTTGAAATGTCAGCCCTCTGTACTCGCCTTTTAATGACAGATCTAATATCAGCTTGTGCATAACGTAATGGCTGTGGCTCAGTATGTAGAGTGAGTCGTCTACCAATCAAAAGGTTGTTGGTTTGATCCCCAGCTCCTCCAGTCTGCATGTCAAAGTATCCTTGGGCAAGATACTGAACACTGAATTGCTCCTGATGGCTGTTCCATTGGTGTGTGTGTGTGTGTGTGTGTGTGTGTGTGAGAGTTCCTGATGAGCAGGTTGGCTCTTTGTGCAGAAGTCACCTCGCCTTTAGTGTGTGAATGTCTGAATGCACTTTGAGTAGTTGAGAGACTAGAGAGGAGCTTTATAAATTAGTGCTGTTAACTTGATTAAAAAAAATGAATCGAGTTAATCACTATTAAATTCTGGGATTAATCACGATTAAAGTGCTGGTATCTGACTGTATATTTTAGGGGAGATAAAACAAAGAGTCTACATGTGTGCTATTGTTGGAATAAAGAAATACTTGACAAACTGGTTATCGAGGAACTTTTTTTTTTTTTTAAACAAATTTTTCAGCCTCTCATTCACAGAGTTTACTCTTATAGAACATGTTCATGTTTTGGAACTGCCTTGTCCATCCAGTCATTCACTGTTTGTCTCTGCAGAGCTGCAGGAAACTGTTGAACTGGACCTGTGACCCTCGACACACAAGTGTGCTTCTCTAACCATCAGGCTTTAAACTTACACAGTGTTTCCTGCAGCACTTTACAGTTTAGGCGGCCGCCTAGACAACACACACCCCGCCTCATCTACCATTGTATTACTGTTGTCAAACAGTGATTTCTAATACATATTGATACTGAATATCCCTCTATTCATTTCCTGCACTTACAACAGCAGCTGTGCTTTCTCCCGTCTCTTCTCCTCTACAGCGAGTTGATACACACACACACACACACACACACACTGTTTGCTTATGGCTGTCCATCAAATTCAATGATGACGTTGTTCCTCTTGAAACGGGTTATTGTGGGGGGTTGAGTTGGTGCTGTTGCATGTGACCGTGCAGGCCAATGCGTGACCCGCGTGGTTAGTCTGCACATGAGAGGTGGGCCCCCGCAGCACGCTGATGTCTCTGTGCCCGCAACTGTTTTCTCCTCTCCTCCTGTGGCCTGCTCCTGGAGGTGTGCGATGCCCTGGTGGCTGATGGAATGCCAGGTGTGGCGTTCAACCACCAGACTTTCCAGTGCTGATGATTGGATGTCACAGCGCTTCAGGACTGTTTTTATATGGTCCTTGAAGCGTTTCTGCTGTCCACCGGCAGACCTCTGTCCTGCCTGTATTTGGCAATAGAGGATCGGTCGGGGGAGCCTGTGGTTGGGCATGCGGACTACATGCCCCACCCACCGCCGGTGTCTTTGTGCAAGGATTACTTCAATGCTGGGTGTCTGGGTTCAGTCATAGATATCCATATATGGCACCCTGTTCTCCCAGGACACACCCAAGATCGGTTGTAGGCAGCAGACGTGAAAAGCCTCAAGTGTTTGAATGTGTCTTTGGTATGGGATCCAGGCTTCCAAGCCGTATAGCAGCGTGGGCAGACAGACTGCTTTGTATCCTGCTGCTTTGGTGGAAACTGTCAGGTTTCTGTTTCGGAAGACCCTGGTTTTGAGCCTACCGAAGGCGGTAAAGGCTTGACGTACATGGACTTGGATGTCATTTGTCAATATTGCAAGAGGGGGACAGGACGCTTCCAAGGTAAGTGAAGTGTGGAACAATGGTGAGCTGTTGACCATCAATGGTGAAGATGAGCACTTCTGGCTGGTGGGTGGATTGTTGCACCATGACCTCTGTTTTGGAGATACTGACTTTGAGTCCAATGACACTGTATATGGAGGAGACCACATTTAGTGCCTGTTGCAGGGAGTCTGGTGAGTGGGCAAGGAGCACACAGTCGTCAGCATGCTGAAGCTCTCGCATACTTTGGGTGCTGAGTTTAGTCGTGGCTTGGAGGCGTCAGGTATTAAACAGATTACCATCCAGTTGGAACTGGATGTGGACCCCATCTGTGAATTCCAGAGCTTTGTGCGAGAGGAAAGTGACTGCTGAGAGGAACATGTTGAATATGACAGGGGCTAGGACACACCCTTGCCTAACCCCCACTTCCACATTAAAAGAGGGGGACTGTTGGCCTCCGATGCGAACACAAGCATGCATTTCATCATGGAGTTGTTTAAGTATGTTGAGGAACTTTGGTGGAACCCCCATCTTTCCCAGTAAGTCCAAGAGGAGCTTCCGGTTTACCGTGTCAAATGCTTTGGACAAGTTGATGAATGCTGTGTACAGGTGTTGGTGTTGTTCCCGACACTTTTCTTGTACTTGCCTAGCTACAAAGATCATGTCATGCTGCAATCTTTTCTGAAACCACATTGTGATTCAGGCAGGATGTCCTCCTGAACACACACACACACACACACAGATAAAACAAAGCATGTGATAAAAATGATAAGATGGGGATAAAACTGAGGCTGGCTGATAATTGATAGTAAAAATGAGTTTTTTACTGTGATTTAAAAGAAGTGATTGTTGACCTAATGTTTTGTTGTTGTTTTTTTTCGAGGTATCTTTATTAAACTTTTTGAAAATACGACAGGTACAGGCCAGACTAACAAATCAGACAATAACAACAGCAGGGAAGGTTATGCCACACTAAAAATGAATGAATAAATAAGTAGATGGATTAAAAATAATAATAATAAAAAGAAGAAAATTATATATATATATATACACACACACACACACACATAGAAACATTTACATACACATACATAAATACATAAAATAATAATAATAATTAAAGCCGCAAGCGGCGTTGAACGGGCCCTCGCACCCCCGCGCCCACCGGGGAGCGACGCAGTCGGGGAAAATGCACGTCGTCGCGGTAAGCACCGCGTGCAGCCAAACAAGTTTGTGAAAATGACAGTCCAACCTAACTGAGGGGCTTACTTCCTGGTCCCAGTAGGGGTTGCTATGTCTGTGAGTGAAAGTCGTCATACAGATGCGTTCAAGCTGGCACCCTTATGAAATGTTTAAAGTTTGGTGCATACAGAACAATGCACACTTAAGTTATAAGCATTTCCTGTTTCAGGGCGAGACGCTCAAAATGGCGGTCCCGTCACGCCCACATCGTTCATTCAATTCGAAAGATTTTAATAACTTTCAATGTCACAGGTCTGAAGAGCGTCCACACCAGATTTCATGACATTCCGATCAGATTTGTAGGAGGAGTTCATTAAAGTGTGCCGCACGTCCAATTTTG
>JAPQLA010070272.1:0-10119 GCA_029822935.1 Naso vlamingii | reverse complement strand
TATAAGTCCAGTTGCCTACGATTCAATTTGCCCAGAGAGAACAATGACCTGGATGAATGAGAATATTCACAGACACAGCTAGTGCTGTGTAGATCAGGAAGCTCAAGCCTGCTCAGGCCAATTAGACTGGAGCAATATGAGTGCAGGCCAGCGGGGGAGAGGGGAGGGGGGACATTCGTTCTTCGGCGCGGTACAGGACAACTGGGCCAAGTGTGAGTGCGTCCTTAATTAGGATTTCTACATTAATCATCCGTACCTAGAAGCCAGCCATCCCGAATAGCTCCAGCCTTAAGTCTGCACCCAGCACTGCTGTATCTTAGGATGAATGAGTCATGGGTTGCCCAGGCCACCGCACTACTACATTTGTGGTTAACATATCCGCGTCACAAATGATTTGGACATTTAGAGAGTGAAAATGCTTTCGGTTAATGAAAGCAAATTCATTCACACTTGGCGCCCTTATAGCAACATGAGTGCAGTCAATAGCACCGATTACACTGGGGAAACTGGACATTGCTGCAAATTGCGCTTTTTCATTTGCCTGTTCACCCACCATGTATGGAAACCTTATGTACCGATGTGACAAACCAATGATACCTGAGCTAGTTACCATGGACTCTGTCAGGAGACTGTTGGACCTGATGCCGACCCAGCACAAAGCACACTATGTTGCATTGTTGGACAGATAAACAGACATCTTCAACAAATTTGTCCAGGTGATCATGGATTCTACCAATGAGCGCCTTGAGTCCATGAACAGGAACATTCAGGAGCTCAAAGACAGTATCCATTACACCCAGCATGATGTCGATGAAATGAAAACCAAAATCTCAAAGATCTCTGCTGACCAAAACACCCTGGAAAATGGTTTGCGTACTATCTGTGTTAGTCTTATAATGCTACCTTGAAAACCAGTCAAGGAGGAACAACCTGGTTTTTGAAGGGATTGCGGAATTGGCATGAGAGAGCTGGGAGGAAACAGAGGGTAAAAATCCAGAGTCTAATCTCTGAAAAGTTGAAACTGGATGCTGCAGCCATCACTATTGAGAGAGCCCACTGTACAGGAAAGCCGGATCCTGGAAGTGACAGGCAGCAACCTACCGCAGTGAAATTTTTAAACTTCAAGGACAGAGAACTAATCTTGAAGAAAGCAAAGGAGCTGAGGATAAGTGCCCCAGGGGTATACATCAACGAGGACTTTTCTGATGCAGTGAGGGAAATAAGAAAAGAACTTCTGCCTAAACTTAAAGAGGCAAGGGACAGAGGGAACATTGCCCACCTAAGGTATGATCAGCTTGTTGCCCACCCACCAAGGAAGCGGGGTGGTCCTTTGCCCCGTACATCTACCCCAAACAGAAGGTAGTTATTCAAACTATGAGAACTTACAGTTTTTAGTGTTTTTCTCTTCTTCTCATTTTCTTCTCTTCAAATGTCTGTTAAACTACTGAAAAAAGGTTTCAAATTTGCTGATTTAAATATATGTCACTTAAACAGCAAGGTCCATGACTTAAGTCCCATTCTACTTGAAAATGATATTCATATAATGGCTATCACAGAAACACACTTGGATGAAACCATAGAGGATACAGTTGTGGCAGTACAAGGATATAATGTCTTCAGACCGGACAGGGACAGGCAAGGGGGAGAGGCTGCTTTTTATATTCAAAATCACATCCCAGGGAAGATTTAAGTGTGACTGGTGTGGAAGCGTTATGGCTTCAAGTTCACATTCCACGTCTTAAACCAATATTAACATGCTAGGCCACCTAGCTCCAACATTGATTATTTGGATAGATTATGCACAATGCTGCAGAATGTGACCAACATGGACAATGACAGATTCCTTCTCGGTGATTTGGATATAAAATGGTTTGCCAGCAATCGCACTTTAAAAAGAAGGTTGAGTGATGCAGCTTCTGTATGCAATTTATCTCAAATTATATATTTGCCAGCTACAATTATTATCAACCAAGAAGGATTGGCCTCAGCAACCTGCATAGATCACTTTTTTACAAATGCTGCTGACAAATGTTCAAAAGCGTTGAAAATGAGGGTTCCCAAACTGGGCTCAAAGTAATTTAAAAGAGAATTACAAAATGTTCTCCGAAAATAATTTTCTGCAAGATTATGGAAAATATCCACTGGGATACTGTGCTTGAGAGTATGGGTGCAGAAGCTGCATTTTCCAATTTTAAGAAATTATTTTCTGCTGTCTGTGATAAACATGCCACTGTGAAGAAGCTCTCTGTCAGAGCAATCAAAGCCTCTTGGCTTGATGAAGAATCGAGAACTTGTATGAAGGAAAGAGACTTACTGAAAAAATGTGCTATCACATCTGGTAGGTCAGCGGACCACTCACTCAGAAATAAAATCACTAGGATAAATAAACAGAAGAAAAGAACAATATTATTAATTCAAATTTGAAGAATGTAGGGGGCGAGAGTAAAAAACTACTGAGAACACTAAATGAAGCTACGGATAGAGTTAAATGAGCAAAACTCCTCCATTCACTGAATTGAATGGAGCATTTATTACTAAACTGTTTGACATTGCGAATTATTTCAACAGTTATTTCATTAACAAAGTACGCACAAGAAGAAATCAGATGTTACCTGTGAGCGGTAAGCTGTCCGATTCCATACTAAGAAAAAAATTTTTTGCACGACGAGGAATGGAGTTTTGAATTTAAGTTGACCAATGCAGAGGATGTAGAAAAACTTCTTCTAGCACTGAAGAGTGATAAACCTTGTGCAGTGGATAACCGCTATAACAGCAGATTACTGAAGCTATCAGCTAAGACTGTGGCCAGGCCTTTGAGTCATATTTTTAGTCTATGTTTTGATAACTGTTTTTCCTCAGCTGTGACTGCAAAGGTCGGTCCCTTCCTAAGACCCCTAAAGAGTCATTTATAGGGCGAGACAGCAGGCCAATCAGTTATTACCTGTCTTAAGCAAATTACTGGAGGGAATTGTTTTTAAGCGGATTCAACGTTATTTTACTGTAAACAGCATTAACTTTGATGTCCAGCATGCGTATAAAGAAGAATACTCTACAAGTACAGCACTAGCAGCTTTAACTGATGATTGGCTAAAACAAATCAACAGGAAGTCAGTTTTAGGTGCTGTGCTATTAGATTTTAGTGCAGCCTTTGATATAACAGATCACGAGTAACTTTTCATGAAGTTACCTACCTATGGGTTCAAAGACTCTGCCACTGATTAAATAAAAAGTTACCCGTTTAATAGACAACAATGTGTGATGTGTAATGGCACCACCTGAAACACTGAGCCACTCTGATGCAGTGTTTTCAAGAAAGTTGCCTGGGACCTCTCCTTTATTCTATTTTTGTAAATGGTATGCCATATGTACCAAAAAATGTAGGCATGGCAATATACGCAGACGACAATACAATTTCTGTCTCTGCAGAGAACCTAGATTAACAGGTTAACACGCTGCTTCAGCAAGAGCTAATGCTGGTTGCTAATTGGGTTACAGAAAATGAATTAAAATTTAACGTTTCCAAAAAAAAAGAGGATAATATTGGGCTTGAAGTCTGCATTAAGGTCAGATCATAAACTGTGCCTCCCTTTCCGAGGGGATGCTACTGAACAGGTGAAAGAGGCCCAATTGTTGGGTGCCACCATAAATGAAACACTGTCATCTACTCAGATCAAGAATACAAAATGAGTCTAAAATGAGCAGCAGCATCTCCGTCATCAGAAGGAGTGCTCGGCTGTTGACATCCAATCAAATTAGTAATACAGTCTCTAGTCTTGTCCCATCTAGACTATTGCCCTATAATCCGGTCCGGTGCGTCAAAAGAAGAGCTTGTCACATTACAGCTCCCTCAAACCAGAGCAGCGCGCCTCACTCTTTACTGCTTCACAAGGAGTAATGTGGCAGAAATGCATGCCAGGCTGTCATGGATGAAACTGGAAAGTCTGGCATGCAACCGTGTTGTGTTTTTGTTTTTTAAAGAACATATGGGGGGGGTGGCAAGGACTGCCTAAAAACTTGTATGTTGACAAGTGTAACTTCAGCTTTGTCGGGGGCACTCATGGATGTGTTACTGGGTAACTGGATGCCGTGTTGGAGACAGAGCCTCGTTCGTTCCTATGAAAATTGCTTAATGGCGCATGAAGCCAAAAATGCTCGACTTTCAGGTCTGAGAACAACCATACTGCACACGCTTTGTAGCCCCATGGGGGTCATAGCTGCATGTTCATGAGCTTGTATAGTAGTCGATTCGCTACCAACAGTGTTTGTGAAGGAGGCAGCAAATTTACGTAAATTATAATGTTAACTTTATAGATAATTACTAACTTCACGTCTGACGTTATTACTGGTGTCCATGCATGGGAGGTAAGTTAATATTGATTTAATAAAGTGTAGCGTTAATGTTAGTATTGCAAGTGAACAAGTTAACGTTACGCCACTGATAGCTAGTTAACTGTATAAATTAACTGAGTATATAAAGTGTAGCACCTTTACTCTGAAATAATAAGGATAGCTATACTTCAAATTTTCTGCAACACAATCTTTACAAAATAATATTTGTTTGTTTTACAAGTGAAAATACCCCAAAACAAAATAGAGCACTTTTCTTTAAAAAGAAAAATAAATAAAATAAATTGTCTCTTTGGAAAAGAAAAAAAGAGGTAGTCAGTCTACCCAGGTAGGAATATTGTTTGTTTTTTTTTCTTTTTGGGAAAAAACCTATGATTCTTATTTGGAATCCAGTATCAGTTCAGTCACTCCACAGAAGAAATCTGATACAGCTGGCCACACTGCATCCAAACGTTCCTTCTACGGAATGCTTGCTGGGACAGGCTCGCCATTAAAGTCGGGATGGTTTGGAACCAACCAAATCCAGGACAAAAACCAATCACTGCAGTACAGAACAAATAAAATGAATCCTAATCACTTCTCTTTCTTTTTATATGCATTTTCTTAATAAACCACAGTTACTATGTAAAGCCATTAATCATGGAATGAGAGAACTGTTCAAATCATTAATACTACTGTGTTTCACACAGGAGTTTGTGTGAGACACTACAACGACAAACTAAAACATACATATTTAACAAGAGCATTTAAATGCTTATTTTCTCACATTAAATTATATTTTTAACAGGACAGTGCATTTTTATCTTGAACATACAAATTGTATGCTATTCACTTTCAGTGACATCATATGAATGCATTTCTTTTAACAGTGTTTCAGTAGAGCACATTAGTGACTCAACTAAATGCTCTATTTAGCAACACACAATTAACACAAATTGCACCAAATGTGATTTTAAACATTCCACAAGACTCTCACATCACTCCGGTTGGTTTTTATGCAACAGCATGTGATAATAATATCTTATTGGCCTACTATTCACTGACAACAGCACACACTGTTAGCTAGCAAGATGTTAAGCTAAATAGATGTTAAGACAATGGAAACTCACCGGAGTTTTCAGCAGGAAAAACCACGATAGAAAGCGTCAGAAACGGCTCCCATGATGCAGTCTGCTGGTTATAAGTGTCTTACTCACAACTTCTCATGAGTATTGACAAGAAATTCTGACTTACTTCTCTATATTTTTTCACCAAAATGAGCAAGAGCTCTCTCCGTGCAGCTTCTCGTATCTCTTCTAGTGTAACAACAGCGCCAGTGCACCCTCTGCTGGCGTCATGTGGTTTGAGCTCAAGGAGTTAATAACCCTTTAGTGACTACATATTCTATGTGGGTTACAAATGCATTATATTTAATGGGTGTAACGTTACAAAATTAGAAACCAACTTCTTGACTGGCCAGTTGGTTTGTCTTTGATTGCATTTATTGGTTCGATTCATCAGTCTAGTGACTTAGCCTAAACTGCCCTCCTAATATAGGAATATATTAAGATTTAAATGTCTATTCGTGTTTTTGTAATGCTAGTTGTACGTTAGCTCATACCTTCTGTTTAAATTTCTTTAAACATAGCTAGTTTTTCTGTCTTTGTCTCATTTATTCCCAGTATTGTCTCTCTCAGTACTGGTGACTTTTCTCTCCACGGCATCCCAAACCTCGGTGGAGTGTGTGAAGGGCTCATCCTTACATCTGTGAAATCATCCATTTTTCAGCTGTGTGGCATACATCAAATAAATATGTTTCAGTCACTAATATTTCTTGGTGATTTGTCAGAACTATACAAATAGCACAATACATACATACATACATAATATGTGATAATCAAAGCTACATGCTTTGATAATCAAGCTACATCAATCTCTTTTATTTTTTATAAATGAGAACAAAACAGAAAAGTTATCCTACAGCAGATGAAAGAAGAAGACGACTTTACCCGTGCTATAAACAATTCAGATTGGTTGATTGAGGTTTTGTGTTTTCTTGTGTTTTTATTCTCACTTATACTTACAGTTATATATAGGCTAATAGTTTTATTCCACTGTAAACCATTTTTATATCATGATGTTGCATCATTAGACCTACATTGATTGTAACTATTGGTGCTGTCCTATATCCTACTTGTGACTGTATAGCCCTGCTTTATATATATTAATCATACAGTTTTTCATTCATTAGTAAATGAGCTTATCTGTCATTTGAGCTAAAAACTCAACTCTTACGTTTGTAGATAAATCCTTTCAAAAGCAGTAGATACAATCATTATGTTCATGAAGCAAATTAACTCAAATAGGTGATACTTTAATGTGTTACATAAAATAAATAACCACAACAAGATTATATTTAGGCTAACAGTCAAAGGCTAACTGATGGAAATTACTGGCATATAAACTTAATCAGGATCAGAAAAATGAAAAATCAAAACATAATTGGCTTCTCATGAACAATAAACGGAATGAAAACATTATCAATATTAATGTGAATACATCCATGCATGGGTGACTGTGATATTTTACAAGATAGATGTGAAACAGTTCAGCAAATACATCAGTAGATTACAGCTACACCCGCTTCTGGACGTGTGGACGTGCAGAGAGGCTCGGTCCTGTGGCTCTGATGCGTTCACAATACTGAGGATAATATACTAGAGCTCGGCAAAAAAATTAATGAAGAAGAAAACATAATGATTTTCATCAGGGCAATTACAAAGTCCAGACTAGTAAGTTTATGTACCTACAAATGATTTCTTCGCTGAGTTATTGACGTCTCTTTCCCAATGTTAGCTCATGGAAAAAAGTCTTTTTGGGTCCCATGGAGGCACGTGACCGACGCCATACTTGCAGTACCACGGTTTGGCCAGCATGTCTTTTCTAATGTTTGGGGCACTGCAGTGCATTTAGAAAGCAACTTTACAGGGTACTCGTGTGTTTTTGTGGCAAGAAAATCTAAGCTGCCTTTGGACAGCCATTCATCCTTAGCCTGAGCACTAGCCAAGCAGAGGAGCAGTTTTGAAGCAGTAACATTAATTTTCCAGTTTCGTTCGTTTAAGAAATTTAAAATTTATTACCAGTTTTAACTGAATTGCTAACTGCTGCTTTTAACTCACTGAGAAATACTGAGTTTGGTCTGTTGATATCATGGCATTGCTCGTACAATAAAGTTACCCATTTTCAGTATCTGTGAATCAGAACTGCAGTACTTTGGACATTACTGGTGATGTACTGTATTTCCACAGTATTTTAGAATAACAATAACTCTGCATGAAAACTACATGATTTGCCTAGTAGTTCCTGAAGATGCTTCAAAATGTTCAGATAATATCTATATCTATCTGTATATATATTGATAGATAGATAGATAGATATATAAGTGACACTAGCCAGACCTGTACCACACCCTGGGGTTGGCACGAATTTGTTCTCATTTTAATGTTTTAATGTAATCACAGCTGTAAAAACAAAGGTGTGCTTGATATGATTTCTAACCACAAGTCTGGTGAATTTTGTTACAGGACCGTTCTCTCTCTGGAAGAACATTTCTTAGCGTGAAAGCCTGACTTTTCTTCAGTCACGCTGAATACAGTGACCGTCATGCTGTTTGATAACTACGAGTAGTTAACATAATGAAGGTTTAATGTTCATCTCATAGATCACCACTATTGCTGGGTGCATGAAAGGGGTGGTTCAGATTTATTGAAGTGTGGTTGTGTGAGGTACTCACCCATTGTCAGTGTATTACCTACAGTAGATGGCAGCTGACGTGATCTTGGTTTTGAAAAGCAGACGAGGAGATTCGTCACAGCTGTGTACTGCTGTGGACAGGGTCAGCAAAAAAAATGTACTGTATTTCAGCCCCCTAAAAACAGGGACAATTTAAAAAAACCATCAGTTTTAGGGTCAGCTATATTTAGATATTTTGCCCACTAAATCCTGCCATCAGACCCTTTCTGACAGAACTGAAGCTGGATATTCTTTCACAAAAAGCCATTTTTGCCTCGGATGACCAGGTAAAAAGGTAAAACAAACAGCAACATTGTAAATATGGCGTACACTTAGATTTTGTTGTAGCTGTTGGTTCCTCCTTTATGTGACTAAAACGTTTCTCTGCTGCACTTGTCCACAGCATTACATTGGTTATCTTCTATGCCGGTGCTCGTCTGCTTCTCCAAACTGAGAGCGTGCTGACTACCATCTATTGTAGGTCATAAACTGACTGTAAATAAATACCTCACACAACCACACCATAATATATCTAAATTAAACTGTTCAAACAGCTAGAAATCAATTAAATAAATACTGTTGTTATTGTTTTGTTTGATTTTCAGTAACATGAACATGGAAGTGCAAAGAGTGTGCTGTGGGGGAAACTAAAGCACTATGGGTTAAAACATGGCCACTTTGACCACAGACACCCTTAAACACGCACATATTCAAAGTGCCCATACACATTTTAAACTTGGAATGCACTCAGAAGTCACTTCTGTAGATCACATTTTGATCAGACATCTCAAAGATCAGTAGATTGCACAACATTCAGCTGCCATCATTGTTCATGTAGTCACATTGCCTCATTGAAAGAATTTTTAAGTCGTTTTATCTATCGTCTGAAAAGACATGAAACCACATGTTGTATGTTTGATAACTGTTCCTTAAAACAAATATTTACGGGACATATCAAACTCACAAGAACAGAAAGCACAAGACATATACACCGAATGATTTCAAAGCAAAAATTGTGAGAAATGACTCAGCAGGTTTGCTAAGTTATACCTCAGGAGATACATGTTTGACAGAGTGATGGGTTACTGGATGATGCTGAACTTGGGGATGGTGCAGTGATACCAAAACATGAGGACTTGCTGAAAGTTAGAGAACAGAAACTGGCGTTTGTGTTATTAAAGTTGGAAAATGGTTTCCATGTAGCGACGTCTGCTGTTGATGAGCTGGTTAATGAGTTGCAGTATTTGGTTAGTCCTGCCCTGGTGCCTGTATCTAATGACATTCTTGTGGATTTCTCCAAAAACCCTAACCTGCGAGTTATCCAGTTATTAATTAAAGAGTTAGGATGTGCCCTGTCTTCCTCTAACCCTCTGTCAAAAGCTTTAGGAAAGGAAGAACCATTAGCCGGTGCTTTTAAGCAGAAGCAACATTACAAAGATCATTTTAATATTGTTGATCCAGTTCAGTTTATACTTGATGCAAAGGCTAAAGAAAATTTTCAGTATGATCCTTTGATAATTTTTTTGCAGCAGCTACTTAATCAAAAAGATGTGCTCAGCAAGATTATTGGAAGGTGATGTCAGCAAAGGATAGTGAGAGACCGACTGCATTGCAGATTTTTTGAAGATGGCCAGTACTTCAAGAATAATGATTTTCTGTCAGGAGAGGAATTGAGAATATCCGTCTGCCTATATGGAGATGATTTTGAAGTTTGCAACCCCCTCGGTACTTCTCGCAAAACACACAAACTGTGTGCTGTGTATTGGATTTTGGGAAATTTGCCTCCTGGCTGCCATTCTTCTCTGGCCTCAATATACCTGGCTCACTAAAGTGACGATGCAAAGACGTACGGCTATCGGCTTGTCAGTGAGCGAGCAGCCAGCGAACAGCAGCACAAGAATCAGCCTCTGGACACCGCTAATATCAGCTAAAATCAGGTGATCGCCCTCAAAGTATCTGTGACTTAAGGACTTTCACTTGTATCCTAAGCACTTTCATTCG
>JAPQLA010070214.1:0-10121 GCA_029822935.1 Naso vlamingii | reverse complement strand
CTCTCTCTCTCTCTCTCTCACTCCATCTGTATACACTCATATCCATTAATGCAGGTTACTAACTTCACTTCTTCCCCAGAGTTGTCTGTGCTCTCTCGCCCGCAGGTGAAGGCGAGCTGGTGGGGGCTGGGGAGGGTGCTGGAGATCTCGTGGTGGACCTTCCCGGACGCCTTTCTTCTGCCATGCCCAGTCCCCTGGACGCCTTCTATTATTTAAGTACTTAGTATTGCTAATCATATTTTTGTTAAGAACCTGTATTAATAATCTTATTTTAATTAGATTTCAGCTGGTACTGTTGTTGCTGTGCATCTCTCTGTCTGTCTGTCTATTTATCAGCGTTTGTTTTTTTTTTACTTTAACTAACATTACTCGAGTCGTTTTAACCCAGTAAATCCATGCTTTTAGGATGGCAGACAACATAAAAAAACATTTGGTGTCGGGGAAGTTAAAAACTGTGGAAAAAGGAAGGTCCTGTTGGTGATGTGGCTTGTTAGCATTATCCTCAGGCCTGAAGAACTCCTCTGCTGGTTCCATAAAGTCTCCGATGGACATGCAAATGTTATGCAGTATGGAGCAGCAGGCGATAACTTCTTGCGCAAAATTTAGCTTTATCTCCAGTGCCTTGAAGAAAATCATTCTCCAGTGAGTTTTCATGCTGCCAAATAAGCACTCAATGGTGGATCGTGTAAGGAGTGATCATAGCAATGGGTGCAGAGAGACAAGGGTACCTACCGTCCCTGATCAAGTACAGCATCACGGTCTGGTTAGGTAACCTGTCTGTGCAGCTACAAAATAAATTGTTCCATTTAATTCATAATGCTTTGAAAATCATTGGTGTTAAAGAGCACCTGTCCTTGCAAAGTATTTATGAACGGCTCTCTTGCGTCAGGCCAATAAGATCATCAGTGACTCATCACATGTTCTGTATACAGAGTTCGAGCTGCTACCCTCAGGTAGGAGGTTCAGTGTCCCTAGCTGTAGATTAAGCAGATTCAAAAATTCATTCATCCCCATCCATTAGGTTTTTAAATGAGAAGCAGGTAAAAACAGATAAAGCTGGTGCTGATACGGATTGTGTTTTTTGCGCTGTGGCTCTAGCTGCGTTGTTGTATGTGTTATGTGACACTGAGTATGTATGTATTTATTATCCCTCTATTGCTCCATGTGTACATTGTTATGTTTTTCTTTTTTAATCCTTTTTTGGGGGCTTTAGGTTGTTTTTATCTATTTATTTCATTTATTTGTAATGGCTGCAGTACAGGTGGTTAGCCCAGGACGAATTTCCCACCTGGTGGGACAATAAAGTTTATCTTGATCTTAATCTTGAACTGTACATTATACCTTTTAAATTAAATAAATAAATTACTAAATAAACTGATAAATTTTTAATTTTAAGCAGGTTCCTGGAGACCTTGTGGACCATGTCATGGACAGTTGCACACAGGATGTTGAAGCTCTGTGACACAACCCAGTATGCAGTGGCACTAGCAAGCCAAAGCATAAACACTAGTACCCATCAGTTCTCAACCTTAGATTTCAATGAGATTGTCCTTACTGGGAGATTTTAACTGGGACTGGATATCCCCTGTCTCAGTTTTAAATCTCATACAAATTCAGACATCGGGATTTTTCCCAATGATCTGTGTGACCATTGTGTTACAGCCACAGACAGACAAGCCAAGCTCCCAAAATCAAGATCACGAATTATTCTTAAGCGTGACTTTAAGCATCTCTGTGAGCAAGCTGTTCATCATAACCTTTGGCACTTTGACTGGACTGGAATCTCTCTCTTCAATGATATAGAACTGGCTTGAAAATATTTTCATGATGCTTTTACTGATATTAGAAATAAACAAGCCCCTTTTTGTAAATTCAGAGTGAAAAGTTAGAATGAACCCTTGGATTTCTCCTGAGCTGTCCAGTCTACTAAAGATTGGGATTGCCTGGGCTAAGGCTGGGAGTTCCAATTACCAGGCTGACTGGATGATCTATAAACAGCTCCCAAATCACTTCACCTCTCTTGTAAAAAAGGCTAAATCTGAGTTCTAAGTTTCTAAAACTACTAATAACTTAAATGACCCGAAGAAATTTTGAAAAGTAATCAAATCTTCATAAGGGGACATAGCCTCAAATGAGTTCCCTGCCTGTGTAGCATGTAGAAAAAAAAGATTAATGCATTCCACCAAAAATCTCCTGTTCGTTTATTAAATAATTAATTTTTTTATTAATCTTTCTTTGTTTCATATTAATGACTTATATTTATTTTCTTCTCATAGAAAACTGTTTTTTGGAGCATTTATCAGTTTAACTTTTAATTTTGGATTTCAGCTTGCGTGTCACTGAGCAAATACATCAAGTAACATTAGCACTAGAAGCTAGCTAAGTTAACTTGTCCCATTAACGTTGGCTGAAAATGTTGTTGCCCACACAGGAGGTCATAGCAGGGTGAGTTAAATGTTATTTAGTTTTAGATCCAAACGACTGGCCTGTGTCATTAACAGCAGTCATCTGACCCATTTAATTCACCCTCCTTATTTGATGTATTTGCTCAGTGACACACAAGCTGAGCAAACGTAACTTGTTCACAGATAACATTACTGATAAGTTATTTTATGAAGACAATAATACTTCTGACAACTAAGTTACTGCTAAAACATGAACTTTTACTTACAGCAAACAATTGAGAGTCCATTGTGGTCTGCCACTCAACGTCACCGCAGGCACAACAATCATCCGTTACCCCAACAATGACACGCTTACATCACTGGGTGCTACGTGCCGACTAGTGGTGTGTAGGCTGTACTGCTACTGCAGCCAGGCAGCGTGAGCCTGTGAGCCTGAGCACAGGGCAAAGGAAAGGCGAAGTTACAGTCAAATCTTTTCTACACATGCGGATAGCTGCACAGATCTGCCACGGCAGAAGTGTAGCAAAAATCACGTGTAAAAAGACAGCCAATCGAGAGCTCCTGCCGGAGTTGTAACTGATGACAGACATTTACAGATCTATGTACACTTACAAATCTGTGTACGCATTCACAGATCTTTGCGTGCATTTGCAGATTTGTCTTCACTTGCAAATCTGAATACAGACATACAGATTTTTTTGTACAAACACAAATCTGATTACGCACACACAGATCTGAACACACAGATCTGATTACACACACACAAATGATAAAGCACTCACACACAGATATATTGCTACAATAGTACTCCCATACATGTGGTTAGCGGTCCGACTTCAAAGGCATCACGGCACTGCGGCAGGTTTTTCATGGGTGCTCGGGTCCGCTGTGATGTTAACATGCTGTTGAACTGTCTCACTCCATTTTGTGCTCATTTTATTTTCTGTTATAATGGAATTGAATTTTTTTTTAATTTTATTTTCTTATTCTTACACTGTTATTTACTGTGATGTTTATCTTAAAAACATATGGTTCAGCCAGTGGTGTATCATTCTTTTCTGAGTGTGGAATTTTATGCTTTGTCAAAACAGAATCATATGTATTAGAACAGAGTAGTAGGTTAAGTGTATTTTGGATATGGATATCTTGTATAGCATATCTGACAGTTCGTTTATGGCTATCTCTGAGGAGGACAGGTGTGCTGGGGTCTGCTGTGATGTTAACGTGATGTTGTGTTGTCTCACTCTATTCTATGCAGAATAAATGCACCACCTCTTCAGCTGAACTGTAACTCCAGTGTCCTTGTCCATTACACAACGCAGAGCTGTAGCCTAGTGGGCAGAGGTTTGACCCAGACCGGCTACAATGGTGCCTTGACCCGGATCCATCGTGGATCGCCATCAGCTTGACCACCGGAGATTGCTGGCTATTAACACAAGGTTTCCTTTGGAGAGTTACGCTGAAGTGACATTGTCACACAGTTAAAAGGACTTAAACTAGTTAAAAGTTCTATACTATAGCTGACTGTTTTATAAGTGATTGTTGCTTGGATTTTTCTTTTCTCTCTTTTCATTGCTCGTAGTCAAAGGACATTTTCTGTAAGATTTCATTCACTGTGAAAGGATATTTCTGTTTTGATTGTTGTGACACTGAGCGAAGTGATTAAACAAGGACAAAAAAGCATGGCGTCCAATTTTGGAAAGGGAGAGGACGTTTCTAGTGTTGATTCTGGTCTTGGTTTTGGAAGGGGAAGATTTTTGAGGGAGCTGTGTATTACCCCAGTCAGAGGTTCAGACAATGTAGGCTCACAAGCTTTTAGCTCCACCCATTTACCTAGTCATCCACTTCCTACACACAGACCCGCTGATACGCTCTCAGCCATTCCAGACTTGAGGGACCCAGCCTTAAGCCATCTCATCACACATATCGGGCAGCAAGTAGGACAGACTATATCAGCTCAGTTAAAAAGGGGGAAGTAATAAAGATGAGGACAAAGGTGCACAGGTTCAGAATTCAGGTGCAGGCCAGCCACTCACTGACTCCATACTTAACTTGACTGGCGTAAGATTAGTCATGCAAGCTGACGTGAGAGAGCCTCCTGTATTTCGAGGCGATGGGTCGGACAAGTTTTCAGTACATGAGTGGGAAGAGCTTATGGACACATACTTGAGAGAGGGGTGTACAACTTGAAGAGTAGTAAATTTCATCCAAATTAATGGGTAAAGCCAGAGACATAGTAGAGATAACACTCCACAGCAATCAATCACTGAAACCCTATGAGAACCCAAAAGTCATCACAGACATACTAAAGCAACATTTCAGTGAAGTAACATGCTCGACTATGCCTCTTGCTGACTTCTATAGCACAGTGCCTGTAGCAGGAGAGAACTCTGTTGAGTATTGGCTCCGTCTTAACAAGGCTATTGATGCAGCCAAGGAAGGCCTGAGCAGACAAGGACGGCACATTGATGATCCCAGTCGAGAGGTAATAATGATGTTTGTCAAGTACTGTCTGGACTCCTCTCTTGTTGCAGCATTGCAGTGGTAGTCTGTCGTTGTCTCCTGAATGTGAGCCGTTCTTGGACTTGATGGCAAGGACATCACGTTGGAGGGGTGAAGAATTACCAGACAAAATTGGTACAGTCAAACTCAAACAGTCAGTCACCCTTCTAGCTAGACAAGAGCACCTCGTTTGGGGTAAGCTACCTATGATTCTCTCATGTCACCTGGAAGTACGGTGGTAGTTGATCCTACTTCATCCAAGTCCATGCCACGGATTATCATTGTTACGCCTTTGTGGGGTGACAGGTGGGTCCCCATGAAGGTCACTAACCTGTCTAATATATCGCTGAAGAAAAACGGCAAACTGGCTGATGTCTCACCATGTTTGGCTGTAGAAGACTTTGGGATTTTTCTAAACTTTATTCAGGTTGGGGAAACTGTCTCACGGAAACACTCCACACTTACCAGTCCTTCAAAACTTGAACTGAGACTGCAAGATGTTGGTCTTGGCAATCTTGACATAAGCTCCTGTCATGCTGACCACGCAGGAAAGGAAAAACTAGTTCAGCTTCTTGAACGTTACAATGATGTCTTCTTCAAGCATGCATTGGACTGCGGTGAAGCGAAAGGTTTTGTCCATCGCATTAGACTTACCGATGATCGTCCGTTCCGCCTTCCTTACCAGAGAGTACCACCTGCTCGCTATCAGAAATTACGACAAGTCTTGACAGAAATGGAGGAGCAAGGAATACTATCGAAATCTGTGAGTGAGTACGCATCACCATTGGTGATGATATGGAAAAAGGATGGAAGTCTGAGGATTTGCACTATTTACAGTGGTTAAATGCGAGAACAATCAAGGACGCCCACCAACTTTCACACCAGTCTGACTGCTTGGCTGCCTTAGGAGGGAACACATACTTCAGCACGATGGACGTAACGTCCAGCTATTACAATTATTACACTATTGCATCGACCGAAGAGGAGACCTTGCATAGAATAGAGGTCGTCTTCCAGCGACTGCGGGACCATAACCTCAAGTTAAGTCCTAAGAAGTATCAACTGACAAACTGGCTTCGAGGGGTCCCATGGAGATCGAGCATGCCCACTCCAAGTCAGCGAAAGATAAGGGCGGCCCCAGGCCAGTGATTTTTAGGATGCTTCGATACCCCGACAGAAAGGCCATCCTGGACACGTACCGGGAGGCAGGATCTTCGCTCTCCCACGGTGGCCACAAGCCACTCCTGTTTGCGGATTACTCGCCCTACACTTGCAGTCGCAGACAGGCTTTCTCTGAAGCCATGAAAGGACTACACAAGAAGGGTATTAAAAACTTCCTACTGTACCCTGCCAGACTTAAAGTTACTCTGAATAATGAGGACTACATGTTCGACACCCCTGAGGAAGCGCAGAAGTTCCTGGAGGATAACTAAACAGCACATCCTGATTCCCTGCCAGGAATGGGACAAATACGCACAAGCACACATATAGGCTAGCCTACACACGCATGCATGTACACTCTCACGTATATTCACACCTGTATACATACACACGCACACGCACACACACATACACACACATATTATTTTATTTTTTTGACTAAATTGACTGCAATGGAAGACTGCTCTGTTTATTTCTTCCTGTTACCTTGGTTACTTTTTGGGAACGCCTATTCATAGATAAAGCGAGCTCAAACGGAGCTTTCCCACCTCGTGTCAGTTACTCGAGGTCCCCTACTATGTTTCTTTCAGCCAGTCACTTTACAGGGGTGCTATTGGCTTCTCCCCTGGCATACTGGTTCTTTTATGTTTTTCTTGATATTTTTTATCCAGTGATACACACATGGGCACATGGGTTGTTGGTTTTTTTGCTAGGTTGCTAGCACTTGTTACGGTTGATATCGTCAGTGTGGCTGCGCTGGTTGCTCTATGTTTTTGTTATCTTTTTTTGTTTCATACTTTTTTTTTCTTTCTCAGTGTTATCCATTCTTACACCTGGCCTGTATTACTAGTCATAGTACTGCAATTCCTCTTTGCATTAGGAGAAGATGACTTCTTTTAATTTTTTGACTTTGAATGCTCGTGGCTTAAATTCACCAGTAAAAAGGATTAAGTGTTTAGAATATTTAAAACAAAAAATGTGGATGTTACCTTTTTACAGGAGACCCATTTAAAATCTTTGGATGTTAATAGATTTCAGAACAAAACTTATAAAGTGCTCTCTTCCTCCTCAGCTTCAAATAAAACCAAAGGCACCTTGGTCGTGGTCAGAAGGCGATTAGATTGTATTTTAAGAACTTTGGGCTCTGATAACGAAGGCAGATTTTGCTATGCTGTGGTTACATTACAAGGCTCTAAATTCTGTTTAGCATCTATTTATGCTCCAAATACATTCAATATCAATTTCTTTAACAACATTAAGTCAACATTGTTAGATTTTTCTGATTCTTTTTTGATTCTGGCTGGAGATTTTAATTTAATAAATGGCCCGGTATTAGACACCTCCAAACAAGACTCATCCTTTCGGAAACCAGCATCCTTACATATTACAGCTTTTCTGAAAGACTTAAACATTATCGATGTGTGGCGTCTGTTAAATCCTTCAACTAAGGATTACACCTATTTTTCTGGTCGCCACTCTTCTTGTTCCCGCGTCGATTTTTTTTTCATCTCTCCGGCGCTTTTGAACTATGGTGCCCAGGTTAATATACTTCCTAAGCTTCTTTCTGACCATTCACCCATTCTTCTTTCTCTCAAAAAATTCTCAGAAAATATTAGATGTAAGAGATGGCGTTTCAACACCACTCTTCTTCAAAATAAGGATTTTTTAACTTATATCACCGAAAATTTAAAGGAGTTTCTCCATTTCAACAGACAATCGTCTGCCAACCCACATACACTCTGGGAAGTAACTAAATGTCGTATTAGGGGGGTCTGCACCTCTTTTTCATCCCACTTGAGCAAAAAACGCAGGGAGACCCTTGAAAATCTGGAAAAACAGATATCCTCACTTGAAACCCAACAGAAAACCTATTTCACAGAAGCCAGTCAAAAGCTCCTAAATTCTGCCAGGTTACAGCATAGGTGTCTCACTACTGCACATGCTGAGTTTCTCCATTTGAAAAACAAAAATACTATGAATATTCAGAAAGGCCGAGCAAACTCCTGGCACTGAAACTTAAACAATCAGAACACCTAGCCTCCATAAATTCTAGTAAAAATGATACTGGCAAATTATGCACACTTCCTTCTGATATTAATTATGTTTTTACACATTATTATACAAAATTATATACATCAGAGGCTCAAGAAGACCATCGAGTAATGGAATCCTTTTTAGATTCTTTGACCTTTCCTACTCTCTCTTACTCACAGTTCTCTCTCTTAGAAGCTCCAATTACGTTAAAAGAGCTCAAAGATGCCCTTGCTTCCATGCCAAAAGGAAAGTCTCCAGGCCTGGATGGAATCCCCCCCAAATTACTTTCTGCTCTGTGGCATTTAATTGGTCCTATTGTTTTTTATTCTTTTAACTTTTCTTTAGATGTTGGTTTTTTTCATAGAGACCAAAAGAATTCACTTATTTCATTACTTTTGAAAAAAGGGAAGGACCCAGCTGATAGTTCTAGTTACCGCCACCTCTCCATCTTAAATGCTGACTTCAAATTGTTTGCCAAAATTCTCTCAAGAAGATTAGATTCCTGTGTTTCATCTTCGCTTCATCTCGACCAAACCGGATTTGTGAAGGGTCGAATGGCCTCTGACAATATTCGCCGTTTATTGCATATTATAGATGCATCTTCTGTGAAATATCCTTCAGCATCCCTCCTTTATTCACATGGTTCAAACATTATACACAGCCCCATCTGCACGTGTCCATACTGGTCACCCTGGTGCATGTGATTTTTTTTTAACGAGAGGGACCAGACAGGGCTGTCCTTTGTCCCCTGCTCTATCTGCTCTGTCGCTGGAACCATTAGCCCCAGCATTGAGACAAAACAATGTCATAACACCTGTCAAAATTATGATCACTTCTCACTATATTTCTTTGTATGCAGATGACGTTCTTTTGTATCTCACTGACATCGCTAACTCCTTACCCCGCGTTCTGAACCTCTTTCAAACATTTGGCTCCTTTTCTGGCTATAAAATTAATTGGTCGAAATCAATCCTTATGCCCCTCCACCTCACATCCGCAAATTTTAATCTGTCAAATTTTCCAGTATCTATACAACCTCAGGGCTTTACCTATTTGGGTATAGCCAAAGATCATTTTAATTCTGCTTTAGAAAAAGTTAACAGAGATTTCAATACCTGGTCTTCTTTGCATTGTGGACTTTTGGGCCGTATCTCCACCATAAAAATGAATATTTTGCCGAGAATCACTTTTCTATTCTCGATGCTTCCTTTTTCTCGACCAGCCACTTTTTTTAAAGACCTGGAGACTTTATGTAGAAATTTTATTTGGAATGGGAAACGAGCTAGGATAAGTCTTTCTACGCTTTCTCGTCCCAAATTACTTGGTGGTCTTGCTTTTCCAAATTTTAAATATTATTTCTGGGCTTTTCAACTAAGAGCCATTAAAATCTGGATTGATACTACCTCGGAAGTATCCTGGCGTGCCATAGAAAACACCCTCTCATATCCAATCAGGATACAGGATCTACCATTTTCCTCTGTTAACCTTAAGACTGCTAAACTACACATGGGCCCCATCATCTCTAACACTTTATCTATCTGGTATTGCATTGAAAAGCATTTATCCATTTCTTGTAAATTTCACACCTCTTCTCCTATCTGGCATAATAATGCGCTATTATCTGGGTCAATGCCCATTAAGTTCCATCAGTGGTCTAAACAGGGGATCTATGTATTAGGCGACATCTTTAATAACCAAGGCCTCCGATCTTTCCAACACCTCAGAAATTCCTATTCCATCCCAGGTTCCTCATGTTTTTTTTTTTATCTCCAACTCCGTACTGCTTTAAAAACTTACGCGGTTCCATGGGACATTTCTCCTGGCATTCACCCAATAATAACATTGCTTTCCTCAAAGTCTAAATTAGTTACTCAGATATATACTAAGCTCATTTCAATTGGTAACAAGCCTCTCCCAGTTCTACATGATTGGGAACATTTTTTACAATCTCTTGATCTTGGCTATGACTGGCATACAATCTGGACTAATATATTTTCATCGTCAAAGAATCTGGCTCAT
>JAPQLA010070100.1:0-10126 GCA_029822935.1 Naso vlamingii | reverse complement strand
TCCCACTGACCAATGGTAACTCACAGCTGGGTCTCTGGCATGTCTTCACACCTAGGTGTAAAGATCTGGAGGACTGTAGGGGATGACCTCAGTCCATAGCTTCCTTTGTGGCAGATGAGAAACATGTTTATTCAAAAAAAGTCCTGCTGAAATCCCCAAAATGAACATCTTCATCTGTGGGTCCCAACACTTGTTATGGTTGATTTTTTTTGCCGCTGCATAATTAGTGTGGCATGTGCAAGAGCCTTCTTCTGAGATAAACTTCAATACATAGCGAACAAACTCTTTGTCCTCCTCTCCCTTTTCTTCTACTTTGCAGGGTGACAGCAGGCGTGGCTGTTGCCTAGCAACAGTGACTGACTCTGAGCCTCTGCTGTGCCCGCTCTCTGCGCCCAACCTGGCGGTGAGCAAAGCGCTAAGCTCTTAGGCCACATACTCACGTTACAAACGATGCGAGCTACCGTTCAGTGCCCCCTGTCGCGTGCTCTCGTAAATCATCCTCATTGTACAATGACATATTTTACGATGTCCGCTTCCAGCTCCTCCATCGGTAGCGTTACATTATTTCCTCTTTAGTTTCCTTTAGTAACTCCAAGAGATTATCTTAGCAGAAGCTAACATGGGCAGCAGCTCTTCTAAGTGCTCACAACTCTCAGTGTCCTCACGTAATTCCTGTTTAACTGCCCGCTGCAGCTCCGTGTCAGACGCTCGTAAACTCTAACGTTACGTCTTGGTATTCATTTTGTCATTTTATCCTGTGTCTGTGTAACGTTAACTTTACTTCGTTAGCTGGTAAAGTAGTTGCAGCTGTCAGCTGATAACAATCTGCTGCCCTGAGTTTCATTATCAGTAATGTGGTGACTTAACTGTCACAGTAAATTATACAGAAAATATCTGAGCATCACATTTAATAACCCTTTCCTGAATAAGTGCATGAACAAACAAATAACAAACACAAAGCACTGCGTGTATCTTTCTAAACCATTAGTTATGTTCCAGTCTGTTTTTCATTTTTGTTTATAAATATAAATACATTTTTATTGACAAATCAGTTTGAATTTGGAGTGCTGTCCTTGTGCTCTTCATATAGCCGACTTGCTATTTTAAGTATTTATTACCTGGGTTTTATTTTATTACCAGGAGTGGAATGTGTTTATTTATTTTTGTACAGCCACTGAAATAACATTAATAAATTGAGTCATCTGTAGGCTATATTTTGACACACTGACAAACAATAACTCAAAACATTATACACTGACAAAAACTATTGCAAAACAACAATTTTTCTGGACAAGTGACTACTGTGCCTGGACAAGTGAAAGAAAATTTTACTTGTCCGATGGGACAAGTGGCTCAAAAAGTTAATGTCAAGCCCTGTTTTCTGTCATTTACTTTGCTGCTGCTGTTTCAACGCAATTTCTTCAAGGGACAAATAAAGGATTATCCTATTTTGTCTTGTGAGGAGAGGGAACTAACATCAAAGCACTCTTAACATAGACACCTAAAGCTCAGTCAACCACATTAGTGGGCCCAGGGCTCCAGACTAACTTTTTGTACCAGGAGCGCTGTAGCCCCTTACTGAATTTTTTTAGGAGCGCAACCAGGAAATTTAGGGGCCACACCTTAAATCGAACTGCATCACAAATTTCAACTTTCTGCATTAATTAGATTTTTTTTTTTTCACGAGTTGCTACTTCCCATGTGAACCGTTATGGATTTGGATTATTTTTATGGTTTAAAGTCTGAGAGAGTAAGTGAGTCTGTTTGCCAAATAATAATAATAATAATAATAATAATAATAATAACAATAATAATATAATTAATTCACTTGTCAGGCTGACCATTGAGCTTTGATAAAAGTGACCAAATCTAAATTTTCCTGACACATTCAGCCTCATTAATAAATTCCACTGTTAAGAGGACTCTCTAATTAAATTCTGGGTTATTTGATGATGACTTCAAAATCGGACATAAATAAAAACAGAAAATACTATAAAATCCAAAATATAAGTGTGTCTTTTCAGTAGAAATTATTTTGTGCCTCTACTTGACACAGTGCACAGTTTAAATATGCATGAGGCTTTTTATTCAGTGCGGATGTTTATTGATCACGTAGCATTACAAAGAGAGAAACTGATAACTGTGTGCCTAATATGACAGTACTGATGTGACACAAACAGCTGTTGAACTGACTGACAGCTGATCCAGATGTGATCAGCTGTCATCTTTGGCACGTATTTAACTAATAAATAAATCAATAAATAAAGCTTAAGACGCTCAAAATGCGGAGTGGCAGTGTTCGTTAACGTCACTTCACAGTTTCCCACTCCCTCAGCCCTGGTGCTTTTTTTGCTTTTCCCCAATTTTTTGAGGGGAATCTGGCAGAGATGGAGGGGAACAGGTCTGAACAACACCTCTTAACCCCCCCGTAACCGCGGATTCCTTACGACCCTGAATGGGAACGTGACCCTCCACAGGTGCTCCCAGCTGTTTTTGGAGCAGCTGTGTCTAGTGCAACATGTCTCAATGTGATCCTAACTGTAGGCCTATACTGATAGACTCCCTCTCTCTTTTCTACATGAACAAAAAAAAGAAAACAAAAAAAGGCAGCAAATTTACAGCTAGCGCACACACATCGTAAAATACACTCGCGCTGTCTCAAAAAATGGTTGCAAAACGCAATCATTTGGTCGCAGTCTGGAATCCTGGGGCCAATGACATAATGTTGTCACTCTGTTAATTGTGTCGTTAATTTGTGAAATAGATGTGGATGTGTAGGAGGATTAGTATACTGTTATGTGACATTTCTAGAACAATATTTATGGCTGTTACCTCGGCATGTGTCCACGAGTGTGTCCTTTGCTGTGTCTGGGGGGGGGGGAGATGTTGAAATAGAGAGTTAACTTATGTGACAGCTCTGAGCTTTGTAACTACGACAGGCTCATCTCACCCACAAAGGTTGCAGAGTGAGTTTTATTAATATTAAATGCTTCTGTAAATGTTTCAACTTATAAGTACTAGAACTACAGCCTGGTGGTTATATGCCTCCACACAACATGCAGTTGGTGGACAGTCAGCACAGTGTGGTCTGGAAAAAAGGGCTGGTGTTTGTGGTAGCGTTGGCTGTTTTGTGGTGTGGGAGCCTTGTTTGTAACAAATATGGGATTTAAGAGCTATAGTATAGGCCAAAGGAAGTTGTGGGAATTGGTAGTGCTGGTAATGAAATACAAGAGGCAAATGGTCAAATGGAAGTGGTGAAGACTGCTGTCATATTAATCTTGCAGAATGTACAGCCAGTACAACATTGTTTTCTAAGCAATACTGATGTACAAATTTTCCTAGTCAAATATAATTTGACTAATGACAATCTGTTATGCTACAGCTAAATCCGATAATCTGTTTGCTCATGTGTGTTCTTTATATCGTCAAAAGCTGACAACCATTTGAAGAAAATCCTTGCTGTTCATTTTAGTTTGCACCACATATTCCACTTCAAAATCATGGCCTAGACATAAGCGATGTCACAGCGACCTTGACCTTTGACCTATGACCTCCAAAATCTAATCAATTCATCCATTAGTCACAGTGGACCTTTGTATCAAACTGGAGCAAATTCCGTCGAGGCATTCCTGAAATATTTACAAGCTAAGTATAAACATCTGGCTGCAGTGACCTTGCCCTTTGACCTGTGACCTCCAAAATCTAATCAGGTCATCCTTGATTCCAAGTGGACCTTTGTACCAAATTTGAAGAAATTTCCTTAAGGCTTTTCTGAGATATTGCATTCACAAAATAGGAGGTCCGAGTGACCTTTGACCTCTAAAATCTAATCAGGTCATCCTCTAGTCCAAGTGGACCTTTGTACCAGAATCTACCTCAAGGCATTTCAGAGATATTATGTTATCACACATGGCCCCGACAAACGTGATGTCACAGTGACCTTGACCTTTGACCTATGACTGTCAAAGTCTAATCAGTTTATCCTTGAGTCACAGTGAACACTTGTGCAAAGTTTGAAGAAAATCCCTCAGGGCGTTCTTGAGATATTGCGTTCACAAGAAATCTGGATGTACGTATGTATGTACAGATGGACAACCTGAAAATATAGGGTTAGGGTTATTGCTGGTGTGGACCCCGTTTTAACGCGAATTAAAACAAAATCCAAAAGAAACCACTAATGTATATATAATAATGAATGTTTTAATGCAGGCAAATGTTGCAGAGAGAGGAGACAAGATTTCACAATATCAAGATATATCTTGCATAAAATATATTATTATTATTTTTAGGCCATATTGCCTCACCTTACTTTGACAATATCATTGTCATCATTTGTTCCACTGTTTAAAGGAGAACTATTATGCCTTTCCATGTTTTCTGACCTATAAATGTTGTTACAATGTCGGATACTCCTGTTAAACAAGGCCAAAGCGTCATATAATGAGGTACATGCACTTAGAAGTGAGCCCTGCATGCTGTTTTAGCTGATTCTGCAGGCTGTGTATTACAGTTTTTTTGTTTGTTTTTTACAGTGTATTTTCGGTGACGTTCATGGGTGCTGGTCTTCCCTATATGGGAATGCCTGGGCTTGACAGCTCCTGCTTACAGCCTTCGCTGGCCCCCTTTCTGCTCTGCTCAGACAGGCTGCTCTGCTCTCTGCTTCACAGATTACTGTCAGCACTTAGTTCCAGATGGCTCCAATAAAGAGTTTTGTTTTGTTTCTTCTTTTTACCAGGGGAAAGAAGGACAGTTAACTTTGTTAAACTTTCATAAAGAGGAAAGCACATGACGAAAGTTGATAGCATTTCTGTTTGTTGTGGATTTATTCCGTGTGGATTTATTTACTTTGTCAACATGAGCACATGAGCTGCATTAACTGCCTAAGTGCTGTTACAGGACACCACTGTTCCCGCTGTTCATTACTTTGTGGTGTTGAAGAGTGAGGAGCACAAGCTCTAAGTAACATTTTATCAGTGTCCTACCTTACGTTTATTCTGTGTCATTAAAGATATTGTGAGTACAGCTGAGTGCAGAGGTGTGCGTGAGGGAAAGTGGGAGGAGTAACTGACACCAACTGTTTTGAGAGAATGCAGAAAATACCTGGAAAAGAGTGAATGCAAGTTACAGTTTTCTCAAGATCTACAGACTTCACTGTTCAGTCAGTTGTTTCTAGCTGCTCTGGAGGAGTCCAAGATCAAAATCAAAGCCCGGAAAATTAGTCTAATATGTCCTCTTTAAATTAAAATTTTGACTGGTACTGCTTTAGTTTTATCATAGTATCAAACCTCTATGAGTGCTGAACCTGAACTTCTTTTTAAGTCAAGTCAGTTTTGTTTATGTAGCTTCAAATCACAACAAAGTTGTCTCAAGGCACTTTACATGTAGAGTAAGTCTAGACCGCCCTCTTTAATTAAAACACTTAAATTCTCCAACTGTTTGCTTGATTACTCCTTCGAGAACTATGTGCTATAAGACAAGCCAAAGGGACACTATGGAAACAATATGACCCACTCGACAACCTCCGGACAGACATTTGCTTTGCTCACTCTGTCACAGTGAAGGAGACCCGCTCATTTGATTCATCTTAGGAAACAATAAGAAACACCTTTCTAAAAATAGCACCATAAAACACAATCAGGATTTTAAATAGTAAATTTGGTTTCCTAAATTTGTTTTATAGACATCAATAATGACATTTCCTTGTTATATTCCCCAGATGATTGTGAAAAGGAAGTTGTGCTATTAGCTCCATTCATTTAGATTCATACACTTCTCTGGAGAACTTAACCTTTTGCAGCAGCACCTCAGCCCTGTCCTCCAGCTCTTCCAGTTTGTCAGACCTCTCATGAGCCTTGTTCATATTTTCCAGCATGATGCCCTTCACCTCCTCTACATCCTCTTCGAGCTGCTGCAGGTGGCTCTTTCCATTCTCCTGTCAAATTAGTATAAAGAAAATAATTAAAAAGTATGACATGATGAGGATTAAGCCAGTCATTCAAGACATTTACAGGATTCAGTGTGTGTTCATATAGTTTACTCTTTCTGTCCCAGTTTGTAGTTTGTACACTGCTTGTTTCGCTGTTGTAAAATGTGTTTAAAAGCATGAATCTAATAAATAGTTGTGCTATAATCATGAAATATTTGTTTTAACTCTGAGTAATAAAATAAAGACTCAGTAATTTATTCTTGAAATGTTTTTATTGTTAGATTTCCATGTTTGGTAAGGGTCAAACACTTGGAGTGATTGCTTAGGACAGGTAATCTGTTGTTTTATTGTGGAAGTTGTGTTATGTTTATGAAATATATAAATATATATCTTACGTTCGATGTCGCACATCAATAACTTTTATGAGGTCAGTGCTAGCTTACCACCGTGAAAGCTAACGTTAGCTTTTCTGTCAGCCTACTCGGTCTCAAAATAATGTTAGCCTCTATGCTGGTGTTGTGTCGACAACAGGGAACGATCTTGATGGGGGAACTATTCTTGACACAACACCGGCCTTATAAACTAATGCAGTAAAAATGTTTTACACATTCCTTGTGCAAAATCTGTAGATCCACATTGCAGAGCCAACGGCAGTTACCGTTAGCCTCCATGTAGGCCTCAAAGGCTAATATAGCAACATGCTTACACATTCTGTAAATCAGCTTATTTGTCTGAAGCAGGTCAATGTTGTTGTCATTATGGACATAAGAAGCTAACAGCAACAATCTTTTGCCTCCATGTCAATCCAATAAGAAGAAATATATTTGCTATTTTGACATATTTCATGTGTAATGTTACTCGCTACATTGTCATTATCATGATTACAAGCTAACAGCAGCATTTGTTAGCCTCTCTGTCACCCCAATAACTTTATAGAGTAGCTATGTCTTCATGTTACGTGTGTACAATATTTTTATTTATTTTCTTACCTGTGGAGTACATAGTAAGCTAATTGTCATCAAGAAATGCTAAAAACTATACTTTGCTTTTGTTGTTACAACAGTGGTTCAGGAATAGTATAGCCATCCTTGAAAAACGGCTCTCAGCAACCAGTGGTGGGCCACAGTTTGCTAAGAAGAGGCCCGACAACCCTTGTCAGTGTGGACTTGTGTCTGGTGTCCCTGCCCCATCAACTGAGCAGCTACTGCAAACACAAGTTAGCAGAGGGCTCGGTGAGTTAGATGACAATATTTGATCAAATTTAAAGTTGTACTGTTACTTTCGGTTGTCTAATTGTAATTTTTTTTTCTGTGGGACAATCACTTCCACAGTAGGCAGTCACTGCTCTAAGTGAGGACAGAAACAGCCCGACATGTCAGACAACACCAGTTGACTTTCTGTATAACATTATTGTTGTTCATGTATATCTTTTTTCATTAAAATAAAAATACAATTTTGGGTAACAAATTGTTTGGCTTCTTTCCTGATACATATAATTACAAATTATTTATCGCAATTGTTTTTTTCATATTCATATTTTTTCATATTTTTTGATATTCATATCCAGTAAACAAGGCTATATTCAATATGAATTTTTACTGGCAGTTTAAAAAATAATACACACAGGAAATAAACAAAATATAGCACTGTTTATTAACAATTTGAAAAACTGAAATTAAAGACAATGAGGTAAACATATACAACGTGCAGTAACAAGAATGGTAAGTCCAAATTCAAGCAGTTTTTCAAGACTACCTGGTACATTAACAACATAGTATTGCACTTTTTTAAATAAGTTACAAAAAGACAAATGAATATGCTACAAAAAAGCTGCAACTAGCTGCTCAGCATTTTTAAAAGCCTTATACGAACAAATTACGTGATTGTGGACAGGTGGATATATGTAAAGTCTTGCAGTTTCTTAGAACCTGCATAGAACGTACACACATAGGACAAGGGTGCAGCTCAGGGTTGGATGCTACAATTTTGTTTTTATTTTAATGTAGTTCTTTTTACATTGCATTTGCATTGTGTTACTTTATGTCTGTCATTTGCCACTTTGTTAGAATACACACTCTTTGTTTTTCCCGTGCAGAGATAAGGCAAAATGGATCAAGCACATACTGAATCCATGCAAAAAAAGGAGGAGGTTGTGTTGGTAGGAGGCTCAGAGGGGAGGAGGAGGGGTGTGGAGGAGATGCAACTTTCAAATTTCCAAGAACGTAGACTCCAGCTTTAATGGCTTCCGTATGCTCACTAATGTTTTTTACATGGACATGGCCTTTGTTAATACTACTACAGTTTAATCCACTATAAATCACTATACAGTATATCTCACCATTTGGTGCATTTCTTTCATTTGTGTGCCGGATGTGCAAAGCACATACAAGAACACACTTGTTATTCCTCATGCTTAGCTTTCTTATTATTTTTCTTCTGCCAAATTTCAGCGCTTAACTTGTGCCGCAGCTTTGAGTGCACATACATAAAACATATATCAAAACATGCAGAATTATCGGGAATGGTGTACTATGACTTTTGGTAATGATTCGTAAAACTGTGTTTGCAAAAACTGCAATAAACAAACAAAAAAAATCTTCTCATAAGAATGAATGGGAAATCCTGGAAAAATTTTGCAAAAAATGATCAAACTCACCCCTCTTTGAACTTGTAATGCTTCCACATGCAGACTTCATTCAAACTTTAAACAAGACAGAAGACTTTGAACTATTTATCTTGTATTCATGTTTTTGCTATCTTCTACGGTTTTTGAGATATTACAGTTTTAGTTTTATGCCATTTTTGTTCCTCTTCAGATTTTATAATGGGTGTGTATTGCGAAATCTTCAGCAGGCTAGAGTGAGTGATATCATCCCTGGAGTGGAGAAGGAGTGAAACAAAACTTCAAAACAAAACAACATTAGAAAACAGTAGAAAATTTTGTGAGGGTTCTTGTGATATAGGTTTGGAAGCAGTCAGACTTATACTTTAGGATCTATGAGCCTCAGTTCAACAAGAGTTTGAAATTCTGGAAAAAGAGGCAGGTGGGACCACTTTGTCTCTCTCACTCAGGCTGCCAGATTTGTAAAGTTATCCACACAAAAGTTATATAACTTTGTTCAGCAAGTCCTTGTGGCGCTCTAAAGCCAGTCATTTTGTCGATACGACTCACAGTTTTTCCAAAACACCCACTTGTTAGAGGTGTGTAATCAGGGCGATTTCTCTGTCTCTGTGAGTTAGATCCAACATTAAGGTAAGGAAAGTTACAGTTAAACACAGCTAATGTTGATTGGCTAATTAAACACACACAGGCTTAAACATCTCTGTGAGGACGTTTCAAACTAATGCAAAAAAAAGCACACAAACTGTGGTTTCTATATCTTTGTTGGGACCCTGATTAAAAATTGACTGTCTCAGCGGGGACTGGGAAATAATATTTGCTAAGCAATAGCACCGCTGGTTTGGTGATCCGGCATAAAGCATCAGGCAAACACAAATTTCTAAGAGAAAATTTCTCGTTTGTTATTGTCCTACATTGTAAAAAAGCTTTTTTTCCTCTTTAACATGTCTCTAAATTGTATTTGTGGTGCTGAAAACATGAAACAGCAGCTGTAGGGTAGGCAAAGCGTTCTATGCCGGTAACCGCTGGCCACCATTTTGGAAAATGGCTGCCATGGTCATCAGAATGTAAATTTGCAATGGCCCAATATCCAGATTCATTCAACATATATTAAGCAAATGAATGTACCAAATTTGGTGCTTCTATCACAAAATGAATGATAGGTCAGTTATGTCTCTCCACTACTGTGTTTTTCCTGCTGTTGTGAAAAGGAGTTTCTGCCCCACTGAAGATGACAAAACACTGAGTGAGCTGATCAAACTTCTCCTCTGTAAGGAGCCTAAACTTACCTGCCCCCGAAGAATTAGCTTATCTGATCATCTGTGTGCTCAGTTCTGGCTGCATGCCCCTGCCCCCATTTCCCATTCAGCGAAGAAAGAAGATGCCATCTGCCTTGTTGTTTAACTCTGCCAACTTTATTACAATAAAGGTCATGACCAATTATACCTCTGCTTGTTTTGTGCTGCTTCGGGGTCCAAAAAACTATTGGTTTCATTTTCCTTCAGTGAAAGAAAGTCAATGGACTGGATAATGGTCATTTGTATTTGTAAACAGCCAGAGTTGACTTTATGTTTTTTAGG
>JAPQLA010069857.1:0-10136 GCA_029822935.1 Naso vlamingii | reverse complement strand
ACCCAGTATAGGTCCAAGAAAAACTTCTTTTTCTTGAGCAAAATCCCCTTTCAGATGGGATTTAAAAGGACCACGTGAACCTTCCTGGAAGCAGGACATGGGAAAGGCCCAGCTGATGGGATTGGTGCAGCTGTTAAAAGGCAGGCTGCTCTGCTCTGCTCTTGACTATGAGGGATAAAGGCAAGGATCCATATGCAAGTCTGACAAGTTTGCAAGTTTGTGCGTTAATTGGCTATATACATAGGCATAACAACTACAAAATACATATGTTGAAAAGTTTGATTTAGCATAGTTAAACATTCATTCATTGTTGGTATTGGAGAGAGCATTAGTTTAAAAAATGCATATCATAAAAAGTGCAAGGCAGCTAGCACAAAAGTTTTACAGCAATCACATGACATTTTTTTTCTATGAATTTTTCTATTGTGTGTTAGAACTGTAACAAGTTTTACAGGGATGATAGGAGCTGGTAATGCTACCAGCTTGGCATGGCCCAGAATGGGCCTGCGACAGCTCAAAATGAAAGGGGAGTAAGGTCCAACAATGTGAGGACATACTATGTACTGTAAGAGTCAGGTTGTCTTAAATGATGAGTTTTGATTAGAAAGCTTTTGTCAGTTTCAAATTGCTTCAACATATTTTTAGGATGGAAAAGGTCTGAGTTTGACTGCCATGAAATAAAGTGTTGTAGTTTTGTGTGTAGGTTTTAGCACACAGAGAGCATGGAAGGAGCAATTGTCTACCATCTTGTGCATTAATAGTTAAATGTTAGTGTTAAGACTGATGTTACTTTGTTTTAATAATAAAAGTGAACTTTGTTCAGCAATGTTGCTTGTCACATGTCATTTCCAACACGTGCAGTCTTTTCCATCACGCAATGTCATTTCCATCACATCACACATTTGTATATAAAATTTATAAAATTAACACAGTCACACTAATAATATTTTGTAGTTTTGAAAATTATGCAGCTAGGACTGCAATTCATTTCTGGGATTGGAAAAGTCATGTTTGTGTCATGAAAGAACTTAATTGAAAGACTTCAGTAAAACAGTTTAAAGGTGTTTGTCATCTAAACAATGAAAAAATATTGTCCTTACAATCCTGAAAATAAATATATTTATATATTTTGGATCATTTACATGTGAAATTTCATTAAATGTTTTGAAAACATGAGTTTTGTAAATAATTTAGTTTGTAAAACACATTGTTTGTGGTGTGGTGGAAATGATGCTTTCCTCTGAATGTTCAAATAAATGAGAAAAAAAAAATATTATCTAAATAATTTCATCACAACAGCTACCAGAATGTGTTTCTACACATAATGGATTTGCAAAACATATCAAAATATTACCTAAAATATGCGTTTGATTTTCTAAAATTTTTGAGACCAGATTTGACCGTAGTTGAAGAATGACCCGTATATTTTAAAAATGCTTTCCATTTTAGTTAAGAAAATTCTGCCTAATAAACTAATATCCCTTAGAAGCCAAGAGTTAAGTTTTGATTGACATTTATCAATAACTTTCCAGATGTTTTTATTTTTCACATTCTACAGGATTTTTAGATGCATGTATTCCGAAGTATTAAACAGTGGATTTTATTGGAATGTTGTGTCTCTGTGAGATGAGTTGGATTAATTGACATAAACTCACTTTGTTTAAAACCCCAGAGGGGTTTTAAACAAATGTGACTTTGTGGACAATTTTGTCCATGGGGGTCACATTTCACTTTGATTTGGCCATTACTTTGGCTGTGTCACTGCATATGGCATGATTTTTGGCAAGAATTATTATTATTTTTTTTTTATTTATGGAATTCCAATTTCAATTTTAATGACAGGTCAGTAATACACAGTCTACGAATTTTGCATCCTAAAGAGTCATTTAGGCCAAAAATTTCCACTTCCAAAACTGCTATAAAAGATTACCCCCCCCCCCCCCCGTTAAATCTTTTGATCAGCTTCAGTCCTGATCAAAACTACCAAATTGGATTACATGATGCCAATGTTTTTTCATGAAAAAACACTAAAAAAAAACTGAGTTATTTTCCATAAAACAAATGTTGGGGGGCTGGGGGATTAAAAAAAAAAAAATCAGTCTTAGATATGTCAAAGATTAGCAACAATATTGTCTTTGATGCACTGTTAGTGTTTGTGCAGGGTCAGATTTAAAATTTACTACCCTATTTAGCCATTTGATGACAAAAATCTGATGCACCACTTCAGGAAATAATCATCCAGAAACATAAAAACAACTTCCAGATGAAATGTAGAGGGGACTTCAAGCTTCACATTAGTTTTTGTTTGACATCAATCAGAAGCCGAGAAATCTTACTCGATTTAAATCTTAAATCTTGTCCCCCCTCCCCGTACCACTTTGAGAAAAACTCATCCAGAAACAAAAACAACTTCCAGGTGAAATGCCTCGTGGACTTCAAGCTTCACATTAGTTTTTGTTTGAAATGAATCGGTTCAGCAGAAGCCAAGAAATCTTATTTAGAAGCTGAGCAGTTTCTGCAGTGCATTCTTTGTTGCTAATTTTAGCTGCAGTTACAACATACTTTGACATACACACACACACAAGCGCATACACACAGAAGTTTTCTCACCATTCACATATGGACACCACCCTTGGATGAAAATCTGAATATTAAAATGCAATTTCACAACAACATTATCATTTTCAAAATGTGTATGTGCTATATCAGTCAAAATTCAAATGAAAATGCAGTAATTCAATTTGCATTTCATTTTCAAACATTAAGTGTGACCACATTAATTTGAAAATGAAAAGCTGTTTGAATTTTCATTTTCAAAGACTCTAACTGATCCAACGTGGGACTCATTTCAAATGAGAATGAAAATATGAATATTAAAATGCAGTTTCACAACAACATTATCACTTTCAAAATGTGTATGTGCTATTTGAGTCAAGATTCAAATGAAAATGCAATAATTCATTTTTTTTTTCATTTTCAAACACGAAGTGTGACCGTATTAATTTGAAAATGAAAAGCTGTTTGAATTTTCATTTTCAAAGACTAACTGGTCTAACGTGGGACTTATTTCGAATGAAACTGGCAAAACAGCGCCCCCTGGCTATTGCATCTTCATTGACATGTTCCACGCTTTCAAGCGGACAACATGAAATTGAAAATAAAAACTGTCAGTCCTCTCATCAAGGCAGGTCTTCCAGGCCAGTAGCTTTCACAGCGCTGCCATCTTGTCTCATGTCATCGCTGATCGCTCGGGGTGGGAAAATGGTTGTAAACACAAGGACCTACTGCTGCGTTCCTGGTTGTAAGTCATATAAACATCAAGAACCTTCCCGGTTCCTGAAGCTTCCCAGTCACCACTTCCTGGTTGACCAGCAACTCAAGAAACAATGGATTTTGAAATTTTCAAAGGGATATCGGGCAATATTTCAATGTAAAACAACATTTGATAACCCATTACCTGCCATGAGACAACAGCTAACATTAATGTTAGCATATCACTTCCTAGCTAACAGTAATGTTAACATTGCCGTTTGATAGTGGTAGTTTTAACGTAACCTTACATTATAAGATAGGAAAGGAGTAAAATTCTGAAATGTCAACGCGCATCCTGGACACGTTTAACGTTATTCAAGCCTGGAAGTAAAACTCATCTGATTAAGCTTGTCTTTTCAACCGACATCAGAGATGCTGTGGTATAGCCGTTGTCATTTAGATTGCTCTTTCAGTGATAAACTGTATTATGGCAACAATATGAACTTTGACCACGACCCACTGCTTCAAGAAATGAAACTTAACGATGCACGTTAATATGTCACACAGAACAACAATTTGAGTAAAACCGGGGCATATTTTATGGAGATGATGTCCCACGAATGCTCTGCCTCAACTCTGTGATTCATGGAGGTTCCTGAAAGCAACGTGTAGGCTTCCTGCAGACTGAAGCTGTAGGTGCCGCACCAGGTCGCTGCTGCTGACAGCTCTGCTAAAATAAAAGGCTGCAGACAAACAGAGCAGTTGTAGGACATCAGAGAAAATATTTTCTCTGTAAAATATAACCTGGTTTTACTAAAATTGCTGTTTTGTGCGACGTATCAACATGCATCGTTAAGTTTCATTTCTTGAAGCAGAGGTTGTGGTCAAAGTTACATAGTTGTTGCTTTAAAATATCAAGGATAACCTGGGCATGTTAGCTAATCGTACTTAGTGCAACGTAATTTAAAGTTACATAGCGTAAATGAGTTAACGAGCTGGTGACTGAGACACCAGAAAAAAATATAAAATGAAAACCTGTCTATGAAGTCAAATAGTCTATGTGGTCAGTCTGTTCCTCCATACTAGATAAAAAACTATTTAGCATGTCTATGCTGTTAAAATGACTACACGTTAACATACTTCAAAGGTGATTTCTGTAGCTAGGACACACAACAGAGATACACATAACAGAAAACAGAGGACCCCTCTTCAGTACAGGTTTGTAGCCAGAGATGTTAGGACTAAAAGAATTTTAACAGCTATCTTTTGTATCTTTCAGTAATTTTACTATAATGTATTCAGGGTACAGAATTTACTTGAATTTTTTCTGCTTTTCAAAGCTAGTAGTAGAACTACAGCCAGTCTGTAGATACTGTTGTTTGAGGCAGCTAAGTGAAGTAAATCTACGCGCACTATGCATAATTTACCAGCATTTAGCTGGTGCTAGTTTTTGTGTCCTGTCAATCAAAACTTGTACATTTCTCTATTCCAGTCATACTTTGTTATGTTCATAGATCAAAATGAAGTACTATACTTTTTTTAAAAAGGCATCTATCTGATTATTTGCAGTTCTGACAAACACTATAAAGCAGTACTGTGGTAATGATTGCCTGACAAACATATTTAATTAAAAAGATACAGCTTACTCTAGAAATATGTAAAAGTTACTGTCCTCACAGGAGATGCAAATATTTGATTACTGGGCATACGATAAGGTTACTTTGTAAATCAGGAGCTTAAAGTGGACATGAAATATGGAGTAATATGAATGTAGTTTGTTTGATCTTTACCTAAGGTGAGATATGGCACCGAATTCAAACTCTATATTTTTATAATATTGCTGGAAAACAGAAAGTAATTCACGCTTTCGCTAGTAGGGCGCAGCCATCTTCACACAAGCTAAGCGGTGATATCAGTAGAGTGGTTCTGCTGCTGCTCGTGGGGAGGACATACGTTACATCTCCGGTGCGCATGAACCTTCCTAGCTGTTTTGATGGACAAATTGGGGTTTGGGATTACTTATACAGACATGAAAACACAAGAGAAGAACCATTACGAAGGTAGTGAGAAATAAACTTTGTATAAAGTTTTTTTTTTTTTATCTGAGCCTATTATAGCCATTAACATTAATCTTTCAAATCAATGTTGTGAACCAACACCTTGATGGAGACAAGTTAAACACACTCAACTACTGACTCCACCAAGGTGTCGGTTCACAACATTGATTTAAATTACTAACATTAGCCAGCTTTACATTAATGTCACCATGATCATCAGCAGCTAATGTAGCTAACGTTAGCCTAATCAAGCTGTCAGTTTGGGTTGGTAAACATGCACCCATTCATTTGTTAGTGAACAAAACGGTCTTTTCATCCTTGACACCATCAAGATCTTGCTCCTTCTAAAGTGACATAGTAACGTAGTAACGTTAACGTTTTATTAGAAACAAAGTGCTTCCTTCTCCTAAAGAAAATTGGCTTATAAACTATAAATGACAAAGTTAGTCTCGTCTTGGAAAGAAAAGCTTTTTACCACGTTTACTTCTTACTACCTTCGTAATGGCTTCTCTCTCATGTTTGCATGTCCATATGAGTAATCCGAAACTCAAATTCGTCCGTCAAAACAGCTGGGAACCAGCGTTGCAGCGTATGCGCCCCCCATTGACAGTGAGTCCCCAGCAAGCAGAACCACTCCACTGACGTCACCGCTTAGCTTGTGTGAAGATCTGTGCCCTAATGGCGAAAGAGTGAATTACTTTCTGGTTTTCCAGCAATACTATAAAAATATAAAGTTTGAATTCGGTGCCACATCTCACCTTAGGTAAAAATCAAACAAACTACATTCATATTACTCCATATTTCACATCCACTTTAAGCTTCATGTGTATTAAAATGTGTGATGGACAAAAGTACATTCCCTGAAAATTTCTCCCCTATGGTAAGTGTTACAGATCAGGGGCCTCATTTATAAAACTGTGCGTAGGATCCTTACTAAAAGTGTACGTACGGCCAAAAGCTGAGTTTTTTGTGCGCCAAAAAATATTCAGACTTATAAAACCCTGCATACGCACACCTGTGAGCAATCTTTGCTTTATAAATCACAGATTGCCTACAAGTGTGCGCAGCTGAATCGCCTTCCCGTCCTGCCTTGTACACGCCCTTTTTTAACCATAAATGGTCAATGCAAACGACCTCATGAATGCAGCCTGCATATAAAATGACTCAGACGCAAGCATTATATCTTGTCGGAAATGATGGCGGAAGCAACGAGAAAAACCAAAAAGAGGAATTTTACAGAGGTGGAAGTGGAGACACTTGTTGGTGAGGTGGAGGCCCGAAAGTTGATTTTGTTTGGGGGCCACACGACTGGAATAACTAATAAGAAGAAGCAGACAGAGTGGCAACAGGTTGCTGCAGCCGTGAATGCAGTGAGTGGCACGGAGCGCACAGTGGCCGAGTTAAAGAAAAAGTGGTCTGATATAAAGGTACATATTTTCATTCCCTCACACACAGCACATGTTTGTAATTTAATGCCCAAATGTTACTGATCAAAGACCGTTCATCACAGGTGGATGCAAAGCGGAGGCTGTCCTCCCACCGCCAGAGTGTGGCTGCAGTGTGGCTGGGGGGGGGACCCAGTGTTCCTGACCTTACACCACTGGACACAAAAATCGCCTCAATAATTGGCACACCGAGCGTGAGTGGCATCGTGTTGGAGAGGGAAGGAGACACTGATGCGCCAAACACAGAGGGACAAGGTAAAGCTGATTTCTGTTTTTTTTTTTTTTTTTTATTGAACAGAACATGTAGGCCCATAATGAATGTGCCATTTTTCTTGTGTGTCATCCAGAGGAGAGGAGTGGAGGAGGAGAGGACGACGATGAAGATGATCCCGGTGAGCGGCCCTCGGCTGCAGGCCATCCAACTGCCCCCACCCCCAGCACCACGCGTCAGTCCAGTGCGCCCGCGAGCGGTCGGGTGCTCACAGACACTGTCCTGCAGCTGCAAAGGGAGACGATTCAGGCAATCAACAATCTGACGGATGAGATGCGACGTATTACAAATGTGTTGACAGAGATTGCCACAACATTAAAAGAACATGTGCAAAAATGAACCTTGAGTTGTCTTAATTCATAAACGCCGCATGACATCTGCATGGAGTCTTGCACCCTGTTGGAAACCCTCTTGCCTTGGAGGAGACTCTGCCTCCAGGTCAAGCTCTGGGGGGGGGGATGCCATTCCTCTGGGCCACATTGTGCAGCACGCCACATGTTCTGACAATGCGGCACACTTTGGCAGGCTGGTAATATAAGCAGTCGTCAGCTCCTGTGCGCCGGGAGTGACGGGATTAAATTATAGAGAATTTTGATTTTGAATTTTTACTTCGATTTTAAGGAGATGCTTTTGAAACAATTACTGAGTCCAATACAGAAATAACACAGTTGACTTAAATCATTCTGATTACATAGATTTAACGCATGATAGGCTTACGGGTTGAAATTAGATTTATAAGGGCGATGATAAAACATAATCGTTGTTCTCACTCTTCATTTCTTCAGTCTGACTTCAGTTCACCACCACACCGTCTGTGTTGCCAATTCCCCTTTTCCTCCAAACTATGCGTACGCATGGGTCAGAGTTTGCTTAGGGGTGCGCACATTCTCCCGCCAAGTTTGTTTTTTATAGATCACAACCTTGGCGTGGAAAGTCACGTACGCTACTTTCAGGCCCTGTTTTGTACATACGCAGCGGTTATAAATGAGGCCCCTGATGTGTACGCAAAGAATAACACTAGGTGGCTGCAGTAATCACTAGACAAAAACTTTGCAGACTTTCTTACATGTATTAGGCCTGTTTATTAGAAAGTATTACCTAATTAATGTGTAACAGCTGTTCTTTGTTTCATATTGTAATTTTCATCACAATATCTTGATGGTTTACACAGATTACAGTGTTACGTGATGTAACTTAACACACATGTTACCACCATATTGCTTCACAACAGAAAATTGTTTTTTCACCGGGCTCTATTGGTCTCTTCTCAGAAATGCCTGAAAAAGAAAAACGTAAAACAAAGCGTATGTTTACATTCCATTGTATAACTGCTGAGCGTCCTTAACCACAACATCTCTGATGTCGGGTGAAAAGACAAGCTTAATTACATCAGATGAGTTTTACTTCCAGGCTTGAATAACGTTAAGTGTGTCCAGGATGGGGGTTGATATTTCAGAATTTTACTCCTTCTCTATCTTACAATGTAATGTTATATTAAAACTACTACTATCAAACGGCAATTTTTACATTACTGTTAGGTAGGAAGTGATAAGCTAACATTACGTTAGTTGCTGTCTCACAGCAGCTAACGGATTATCAAATGTTGTTTTACCTTGAAATACTGTCCCATATAACTTTGGATTTTTTTTTTCTATCCATTGTTTCTTGAGATGCTGGTCAACCAGGAAGCAGTGCAAAGACAATATCTTGTCAGGTTCTTGATGTTTATATGACTTACAACCAGGAACGCAGCAGTAGGTCCTTGTGTTTACAACCAGTTTACCGTCCTAGTCGATCAGCAATGACATGAGACAAGCTGGCAGCGCAATGAATGTGGTGCACAGCTACTGGACCGGAAAACCCGCCTTGATGAGAGGACTGACAGTTCTCATTTTCATTTTCATGTTGTCCACTTGAGAGCGTGGAACATGTCAATGTCAATGCAATAGCCTGAGGGCGCTGTCTTGCCAATTTCATTAGAAATAAGTCCCACGTTGGACCAGTTAGACTCTGAAAATGAAAATTCAAACAGCTTTTCATTTTCAAATTAATATGGTCCCACTTCGTGTTTAAAATGAAAATTCAAATTGAATTATTGCATTTTCATTTGAATTTTGACTCAAATGGCGCATTTAAAATAAGTCCCACATATACTTCCATAGATTTATAAAGATAGTTGTATTATCAGCAAGTTGACTAATGAGAATTTCACTGTACAGGAGCCCAGAAGGGAAAATTAGGAAGCCCTCCTTGTCTGAGTTCACTTAGACCTAAAAGAGCAGAGGACAGTCACATTATATTACAGTGTTACATGGCAACTGGCTCCACTTGAGATTAAGCTTTTGATTAGAATAGAAGAGCTGTTGGCCGACAATACAGAATTTTCTTAAAACCCACAAAAAAAAAAAAATGAATAAGAATTATAAATATGACACATATTTGACTTGTTATGGTAACAGGTCAGATATGGTCATTTAAGTCTATGAAAAATTATAAAAGGCTAATTTAGACACTTAAATTTGTGTACTTTCATTATGAGGCTCAAATATGTTTTGTGTCTCCAGGCAGAATTTTATGGCGAGGAAGGGAGGCAAAATGAGAATATGTTTTTCTTGATTCAATGATCTTGTATATTTTTGTTTTTTTTTCTCCATTCAGACTTTTTATTGGCAGCCAGAAAGTCAAGACTTAATAATACATGGTCAAAGTAATCATGGTTACCAATAGCTTTTTCGTACAAAGTAAAAGTGAGAGGGAAGGATAAAAAAAAGAGATGAAAAAGAGAGAAAGCAAAAGAAGGAAAAGAAAAAGAAAGGAAATCAAACAAACAGAATTAAAAAAAAAAAAAATTAAACGAAGGAAATTGTACAGAGATTGTATTGGCTCATTAGATCAGTGGGAGTGCGAATACAGTTTATAAACATTTGTAGTCCAGGAATGAACAGTCTGATTTCAACATTTCAAACTCCACCGGGTTCATGGGGATCCTTCAGGGCCCTCTGAAATGAGGGTAAACTGCGTATCAAAATAGTTTTTTCTCTCCATAAGAGCTGCTCATTTCGCGTTTCCAAGAGATTCGAGGCAGATCCCTCCATTGAAACAGTTTCCAAA